>APFE031239991.1:18982-53705 GCA_000404065.3 Pinus taeda | reverse complement strand
GTTATATTTGCGGACAAATCTAACCTCCCTAGGAGCCTAAGACTCTCTAGTGACAAACAAACCAAACAAGAGCTATCCTTCTCTAGATACACATAATTCTACGAGAATTCAAATGTTTTCGATCTTACCTTAGGTCCAACGCTTGTTGTAGCAGTCCAGCCTTGCTGATCCAGATGAGCTCCTCCTTCACTTTCAGACCTGCATACACTAACAAAGCAAACGAATACATAGCATCTGAATATTCATCATAAAACAAAGCATATCTATCATATTGACCAAGGAATACATGAAATAATTCATTAACAAATCATTGAGAAGAATGGACTTATTTGTATTAAATAATCAAAGGAACCATTACAACCTGAGCCTTGGTGTTGTGCAAGCTCCTTCCAGGGTCCAGCAAGAGATTTCCTCTACTTTGAAAAGCTCACCCACTCCCACTATGGAAACAAGGAAGGATAGTGATCTCTCCTCACAAGTCAACAAATGGAAGTCCTAATTCCAGCAGCATTTACCCTTTAGAATGTTCAGCTTTCAACCTCCCCTCCTTTGGCCCAATGTCTGTATTTATAGTATTCTAGAGGAGGTTATTCAGTTCCAACATCAATGGGATACTCCCTCTTTTGGATGGGGTAGCTCCTCTCTTGATGGGATAAGCTCCTCTATCATAGGGTGCATGAACCATCTGGAGGCGCTCAATACACGTCAAAAACTCTTCTAGAAGGCTCTAGAAGTGACCACAAGTAACTTTTTAAAGATGAAACTTGCGCCTTTTGACCTTTACAGGGGTACGCACCCAAGCTTTAGCATACAGAGCGTATAAATACGCAGGTACAGTGTATTTGGGATGCGTACACGCAGGCAAGGTAGAGAGAACCTGCGTACCCAGAGATAAACATGTTTTCAAGTGACTTTCTCTCTTTTGAAGTTTTGACATGAAGAGTAGAGGTATGGGGCTTGACAAAGAGGACAATATGGCTATTGATGGGGCCATATAACTGCAGATAGTCAAGGTGACAAAATTCAGTGTAACACCGCTGTTTTCAGGCATGCATGGACAGTCGCTAATTGACATGAATTTTCCTTCTATCAATCAAAGCCATATGTTCAGTTCAATGTCGGGTGGAAATCCACAAGGGATTCCCACCCAAACCATGGGGGCACCCTACTCACAAGCTCAAATGAGTCAAGGGGGCACTGCTTATACTGGGGGAAACTTCATACCCCAGTATCAAAACCCTCATGGTAATCCACTTTACAACATCGTACCACAAAGCAACTGTTACACCTCGCAGCCCATGTACAACATGGGGAACCAAACAATGGGAGGAGCACAGAGCTCCTCTGGTCATCCATCTTCACAATGGTCTGAGTCAGGGGCACCCAACAATTTTCCTTTTTTGGCAACATTGGATATCCCCAACTTATACAAGTTGACTAACAACCCCATCTACCATAACCTACAATGGCCGCCAATCCTGCATAAAATACTGGCGAATATTCCTAAATTCGACGGAAAACAAGGGGAGGATCCAGGCACTCACGTCACCACCTACCATCTATGGTGTGTTTCTAACTCCATGGTGGATGACAGTGTCCGGTTGCGTCTTTTCCCCACATCCTCACTGGCAATGTTGCAAAGTGGTATATTGAGTTACTACGTGTGTCAGTGAATACCTTTGATGCTTTAGCGATGGAGTTTTGTTGTAGCTAGCAACAACCCCCCCTTTTTTCATTTAAATATTTGTCCAAAATACTAAATGAATAGGGGACCCCTAGTTTAATTTTGGGAAAAATCAAATTTTCCTTCTTCAAAATGAAGCTACCATCGTAGGCTTAAAACAGTCTTTGAATATTTTAACCTAAGTCTAAGATAAGGTAAAGGTCTTTAAGAAATTGCATTAATGCGCAAGGCCCCCCAACGTTAAGCCTAACATCGCGTCGCAATAAGTAATGTTCATAAGGAAAAACCTCAAAATCTGCCGATCTGCGATAACGCCGATCGCAAGATCGCACATCGCAGAAATGAAATGGCAATACTTAACAAACATCAAACTCCTGCGACCCGCGATGTTGCGACCTGCGATATTGCAATCGTCGCGATGACACAATCTGCGATCTCACGATTTGCGATAAGCGCGCCTTGCGATGGCACGATCTTCGATATAGCATAAAGCGAATCATGAATCATTTAATCGTGAATCCTTCGGGCACGCCATTCAAAGATAGGCCACTTACCATAATCTGACTCCAAATCATGCGCTTTTAATGATAGTAAGTGGATTAGTTGTCAGTTATTTAATGAAATAAAGACGCGTGCTTTGCTAAAGAATTGTTTCACGTAAGGTGGAATATTTAGTATATCGGTTGCATTTAAAACTCTCCCATCACCTTTCTCAATCAATCATTTCCACCTCACTCGTAATCTGCAGGAACTAGGAGATAAGAAGATTCAAAAAGCTGAACGCAGGAGCAAATGGGAAAGAATAATAAAGCCCAAGGCTCCGAGGCGAAGGAAAAGGCAAAGGAGATGGCGCCCTTGTACACAGACACTGCATGCAACAGGGACGTAGGAATTTCGACCTGGGAAGGCATGTATAGGCTGTTGGAGGAGGAAAATCCCAGAGTAATGAAGGTCGATAGCGCCGCGGGATCACCAAACTCTTCCGAGGCATCCTTAAAAGAGCTGGCTTATTCATTTCTTCATCGAATAGCAGCTAGACCCAAGATATTGCCATATACAGATATGATCAAATGGATACTTGACAATGCAGAGTTACAAGGCAGACAATTCAAGGCTCCCGGGCATGGGCTCATAGGATCATTCGCCGCACAAGACTTAAATCTTATGTATCATCTTCCTGAGCCTCAGACGACCTACAACACGCAATTTGTCAAGAAATTTGCAGCAGAGAACCCAAACTTGGCAGAAACCACTAACGAATGGACCAGAAGAGAGGAGCCGCTAAAAAAGGACAAAAATGGTATGTACAGTACTGGTCCTCTCACCTCTCCATATTGTTTTGCTGCGGCCATGCTGTGCAGGCTATTTGGGATGCCAGACAAATAAATTTTCGTCTGAATGGCTACCACTCATAGACGCTGCCACAAATGCCGATCTCGTGGATTGGGCCAAAATATTTTCTGATAATTTATTCACTACTATTATGAATTACCGTTCTAAGAGATCCTTGTCACAAAGGGTCTATCATCCGTTTTATCTGTCTGCTTACATTATGGATTCTATTTGCTATGTATCTAAATTTCCAACTATGGGTTGGAAATGGACTACCCAGGACCCGTCACCTATTCATGTTTACCACAAAGTATTATGGGATCCACAGTTTGCCCCTCACTTCTATCAGATTTGCCATGGGCTCATCTTACCCTATATAGGATGATGTATGGTGAAGAACCCCGAGGTGCTCACTCGAGCGCAGATAGACATCATCCCGTTGCAAAGATGGTTTGGGGAATAATGGTCACTTATATTAGAGTGTTTGGGAGCACTGTACCTCCACATGTCCTACTCTGTATGTCCCAACAAGTTTTGGCTAGCGAAATTGCTATCAGACCTGCTCAGAAGGCGGCCTAACCAAAGAGCTAAAAGACAAGAAAGGCC
This sequence comes from Pinus taeda, assembly GCA_000404065.3. Taxonomy (NCBI): domain Eukaryota; kingdom Viridiplantae; phylum Streptophyta; class Pinopsida; order Pinales; family Pinaceae; genus Pinus; species Pinus taeda. Next base: position 50,083 of record APFE031239991.1, on the reverse strand, counting down.
ATATGGCCTCAGTTTCCTGTAGCTTGTGGGCCTTCTCATTATTCGATGTAGGACATGCTTTTGCCGAAGTAGGGAATGTGACGTCCTACAATTATTTAAATTCCCTGCTCGACCTTTTTGACCTAAATAATGTTGCCCATGATTTCACTATAAGTGTCAGAATAAAAGTGTTCGCCGGAAAGAAAGATTTATTCGATGACTTGTTTCAGAATAAAAGTTCATTCCAGGAAGTTTTGCGAGAAGCTAAGTCGAGGTTATCCCTAGATGACCTCGAAAGATTTTTTTTATTCAGAGAAATAAGGCTAGCCAGTGTTCCTCTAGAAAAGCTGCGACCGCTCGCCAGAGAGCCTACTCCAAGTGTCAGCCTCAGCGGAAACTCCACTACTTCCAAATCCAAATCTGACGCTATCCAAGGAACACCTGAACGTTCTAAAAAGTCTGCAAGCGACCAAGGGAAAATCGAAGAAGCAGCCAAGGATACTGCTCAGTCAAGTGCAATGTCGCAGCTGCAAGTTATCGCTTCCCCACTAAGAAATGTCCCTCCTCCCGTCACTAAATCGTCACTCGTCACGACAGAGCTCGATAAAGAGTGGGAAAACTTCAACGAGCTAATCAGCCTTGAAGGGAAAGTCCCAAGAACGCCTGTGAGCGATGCGCAGGTAACACAGGAAATGGTTTCAACCATGGTCGGTAGTGTCTCAGAAGCAGAACGCTGTCATATCGCTCCGCCTTCTGAGCTCCTACTTAGTGAGAGGAAATTCCCCCACTGGATGTGTTCTATAGTCCCCAACATAAAGCAGTGGTGAGTAGACAAAGAAAGAAGAGAAAGCTGGAGAATACACTGTCACAGGACGCTGAACATTTAGACGTCTTATGGAAAGACCCTAACAACAATCCGACAGAAAATCTCACGAAGTTGTCTCAAATCGCAGGAGCATACGCTTCTGCGACTATCGACAAAGCGTTGGAAGTTCAACAACTGTTGAGGGAGCAAGAAAACCAAATACAACTATTACAGCAACAGCTACAACAAGCCAATGCCAGTAATGAAGCGTCCAAACAACTCAAGAAACTACAAGAAGATTTTCAGCAAATGCAGATAAATTATCAGAAAAGCCTGGACGAAAAAGGAAAGCAGTTGCAAGCTTTACAAGAAATACACAAGGACGAGCCCAAGCTTTCCGAATTCATTTCAGAGTCTACTAGCTTAAATGAGCGAATTCTGCAACAACAGGAAGAGTTGGGACGAAAAATATCGCAGTGGAGTCACTATTGCAAGCTGAGCGACAAACTCACCAATCAAGTGACAGACCTGCGAAGTGACTACGACCAGGTTGACAGATGAGTGATAGAGTATATAGCTTGGCAGGATGGAGAGGAAGGGAAGAGAGAAAATGCACCCAGAATAAACGAAGGCCATAAAGAATTGCTCTTTAACGAATGGGACGATCAAATCAGGCAGGCAGAACAGGCGGCAGAGGCAGCGGCGACACAGGCAAGTGTTCTTATAGACTGTGTAAATGAAAAATTTACACAGAGCCAACTTAATCACAGAAACCACCCCGGGATACCTACCAAACAAGTCACGAATAGAGGCAGAATGGAAAGAGAAGGCGCAGGAAAAGGGAAAAGCAATCCAGGCTTTGAACAGGTTGAATTGGGAGTGCTATTGGGCATACTTAGTCAAGCCACACAGTCAATGGATGACTGTGAGATGCATCATAAACTCAGCCGAGAAATTAGTGCCAGCTCTCATAGACTCCGTTTTCACATCCCAGCTCAGCAGAGAGGTCGGCCAACCGACTCTTCTCAAATCCATGCTGAACATTTGCAGTTTCAAAGACCAAATTCAGAAATAGCTTATTTTTAGTAGTTTGTTGTTTCTTTTTGTTTAGATTATAAAAAGGACGGTCATTTGAGAACCGTATCCTACAATTTTGTAAAAACACTATTATTAGAATTAGGAAGTAGTATTTTAACCCTTCTCATGCATTTAGAGAAGGGTCCAAAGATTTGTCAAAAACGTATCCTCAGAACATGCACTTCTACACCCTCAAAGGAGGTTTTGATGAATGGATGGATCGGGATTTATTTTTTACTTGCATTTTGATATCTGCTACTGATGTTGCACTTCTGTACTCTTGGTAGATTTTAGAACAAGTAGAGATAGATCATTTTTTCTTGAAGCTTATGGGTAGAACTAGTCATAAATGGTACTTTTATCTCTTGGCAATGTCTGCTTATACTCGTTAAAGTGGTTTACAGTTTCAGTTGTTTATATGTTACTGCATGAATATATGGGTTATCATTTGGCACTTTTGTACGGTGGAATCATATTGTTTATGTGTGACATATGAATGGCTTATTATGCGATATACTGTTCACAACTGTTTTGCCTAACTTCTTATGCAAAGTGGTTTATCTCAAATGGTTTCTTTTCTTATGATAGCTGAATGATCTTTATTACGATTTATTATTCAAAATCTTTTTAGATCACATAATGGAAGATATACAATCCCGGGTTAGAATAGATTTGATTTGTTGTTTCTCATTAGATACAATAGCATAGAGTAAAGTTAAAGAATATGATTTAGATTAGCTTTAAAATACTCTCAGATCAGCATAGTTCAACTCTATACACACACACACACACCCAAGATCGGGAAACTGGTCCCGTTATCCCCAGTCGGACCCGCTATACCAAACGGATAAGGAGCTGCCAACCAAGGTCCGGACCGGGTGGGTACCCCCCTTGTTGTCGACCCGATTTTCGGGGCTTCAACATATTTGGTGCTAGAAGGAGGGCCTGAACATAGTGTCTGTTGGAATGATTTTCAAATCGTAAACATTTGAATTTGGATGGCTGCTCACAAACTTCCCATTTGGAGTTGCATCCATGTTCCTACCTCTTCCAACACTCCACTTGAAGTGGTAAGACTCTTGTCTCAGGTAAAATTCAATGGTAAGAATAACTCTTCTGCTTTTAATCATGCCCTTCAATTTATTCAAAGAATTTCAAGTTATGATATTCCAAGAATTGATGAAGGCGTTTTATGCAGGATTTTTACTCTTACACTCACGGCGGAAGCTAGAAAATGGTGCAGAAACCTCCCAGTTGCATCAATCCACAGCTAGGACCAATTCGCCAAGATTTTTATTCTTGAATTTGATTGTTATGACTATAACTAGGTATACGATGAAATTGATTATCTCAGGAAAGATGATGAATCTATTAGGGATTTTAATATGCGATTTCATCTTGATTGTCTAAAATATGATCTTGAAAGCGAACTCATAGAGGAAGAATATTTATATTATGCTGAACATTCCCTGCCTCCTATATCTGATCAAGCAGAAATTAGTCCGATTTTTGTCTCTTTTCTTTCTAATATGAACGAGAATTCCAATTTGAATATGCAAATCGCTCATAATGAAAAAAGCCCTCAAAGCCTAGGAGTTATCCATACTCTAATATAAGAAGACAAAAGCAGGGACGATGGAGGGAAGCCTGCCTTGGAACCAGGAGATGACTTTGATACAAGGTCAGGTGATCTCGTTGCAAGTCAACAAATGCAGACGCCAAGGTTGGAACAACAAACTATTTTTCTTTCAGGAAGTATCAGCACACAAAGGTATGATCTGAAACCCGTTGTCTATATTGAATCTGATGAACGAATATTTTTCCATGATGATAATCTTAAATGCGTTTCTTCAGAATCACACTTCTCTCTTTACCCTGATGTTTTTAATGATGATAACTTTTCCCCTCTTAACAATAAAGATGTTTCAAAAAACACAGAGGATAATTCAAAAAAGTCATCATTAGATTTTCAAAACAAAGAGGTAGTTAGAGAACATCCCTTGATTCTTTCCAAGTAAGGAACATTTGAATCTCCTTGTCCGAAGCTATATGAACAAAAGGAAAAATCTAGGGAAACTTATAAAATTAGTTATGATGGTTACTTTTCCAACGATGATGTTATTGATTTATCTCAAGTAACCCATCAAAGCCCAAAAAATGAGAGATATTCTAATTTGGAAAACATATCATTCAATCCTCATTTTGAGGCCAAAGATCATTCGCCTGATTTTGCTGACCAAGACAATATCCTGATCTATGATTCATACCATGAGGAAACCCCCATGCCTATTCATAATCATAATTTATCTTCTGTTTCACATGACCTGGCCAGTTCTTGTGAACAACAAAATTTTACAAGCTTATCCCAGTTGTGTTGTAACTTTATTTGTACAAAAAACTTTTTTTATTATTTTTCCCACTTGCACTCATCTTGTACAAAATCAGATTGCGTTTTAAATTTTCAGTTTTTTGATAGATTATTCTGGTATAACCAACACCTTACCAAAGAGCATCCAAAAGACAAGCTACCATTGTGGAAAGCTAAGCTATGTCAAGGAAGTACAAAACTTCCTCTATTACAAGATCATCAAAATATAACAGAAATTCATCCTTATTTTTATGATCCAATAGATATCCAGTTGGAAGAAATATTTTGCGAGAAATAAATTTCGGACAAAATTCCAACTGGATGCATTCTTATTCCAGATCCAACGTTAATATTCCAAGGAAAATTCTGTTCTTAACACCAACGTTGGAAAGCTGCATATGTATAGGAGTAAAAATGAGAAAGTGGCTCCATTGGAAATATCATTTCACCTAGTCAAATTTTTGTATATAATTAGAGTAGGAGTAGGAGTAGTTTAGTTAAGTAGTTAGGTTTATTTTTGAGTAGTTTGTAGTCGAAATAAGAAAAGAAGATCATCCCTATTGTCTACACAACCCTAGGGAATGTTTGCTTCTCATTTCGTTAAGTTTTTTTTCCGTGAATAAAGTTTGCTTTGGTTAACAACATTCAACGTTTACGAAAGACACCTTTTTCTCTATCAAGATTTTGAACTTCTGCTTCTATGAATGACAAATATTTTTCTTTGAAACTTGATCTTTATTATCAATAGAAATTTAATCCAGATATGATATTAGTTTCAAAACTGAAGAAAGTAATCTCAGCGAAGCAATTGTTTTACGTCAGTACAATGAAAGGCATCAATGACAAGATGAGGAGTCCCTGTAGAAACAACGATTACCAAAGAAGCTTTATTATTGTCGTCCAGAACTTTCTTAAGGAAAGAAAATTGACTTCCTCCCTGCCAAAGGAAATCGCAGCATTCAGGGAAGCAATCCAATGAAAACACTATATCTCAAACAATAAGAGGTCTCATCACGAGCCGACTTATCATCATCACAGATATTATAACTTGTTGACTTTGCCAAAACTGTCCACCAAAACAGGGCAACGACTCAAGATTGTTGCAATCAAAAGACAGGGTGTCTCATCACGAGCCAGCTTGTTCAGCAAAAGTATAAATCTAGTGAATGACGGTGTCATAATTTGGCCACCAAACCAAGACATTGTTCTTTAGAGCATAAAAAAGAAAAAGTGTCAAACTGGGTTTTTCTCTGAATAGTTGTAAACACTTAGGTAGGATAAAGGATCATTACTGGTTAATAGGTAACCCTGTCGAGGCTATGGACGCCTGCTGGAAGCAGAGGCTCTACCTGCAACAAAGAAGCATATTTGAAAAGGACTGCTATACAGAGAAGAATTTATTTTAATTTTTATTAAAGACCAAGTAAGGGCTGGTGTAAATCCAAGAACAAGCTAAGAATACAAGTAAATAGAAAGGAGTTGAAAGGAAATATCATTGATAGTTTGAAGTATAATATTTTTATCTTTCTATAATAAAGTTTAAGTTTTCTGAGAATTTTTTTTATTATTTTTAGAAGTTTGAAAAACGTCAAAAGAGAGTCAGAGATAACTGGTTCTCCCAAGTGAATTGCCAATTGTTGTAGGCAGCAACAACCCCCCCTTTTTTCATTTAAATATTTGTCCAAAATACTAAATGAATATGGGACCCCTAGTTTAATTTTCGGAAAACTCAAATTTTCCTTCTTCAAAATAAAGCTACCATCGTAGGCTTAAAACGGTCTTCGAATATTTTAACCTAAGTCTATGATAAGGTAAAGGTCTTTAAGAAATTGCATTAATGCGCAAGGCCCCCCAACGTTAAGCCTAACATTGCGTCGCAATAAGTAATGTTCATAAGGAAAAACCTCAAAATCTGCCGATCTGCGATAATGCCGATCGCAAGATCGCACATCGCAGAAATGAAATGGCAATACTTAACAAACATCAAACTCCTGCGACCCGCGATGTTGCGACCTGCGATATTGCGATCTCTGCGATGACACAATCTGCGATCTGGCGATTTGCGATAAGCGCGCCTTGCGATGGCACGATCTTCAATATAGCATAAAGCGAATCATGAATCATTTAATCGCGAATCCTTCGGGCATGCCATTCAAAGATAGGCCACTTACCATAATCTGACTCCAAATCATGCGCATTTAATGATAGTAAGTGGATTAGTTGTCAGTTATTTAATGAAATAAAGACGCGTGCTTTGCTAAAGAATTGTTTCACGTAAGGTGGCATATTTAGTATATCGGTTGCATTTAAAACTCTCCCATCACCTTTCTCAATCAGTCATTTCCACCTCGCTCGTAATCTGCAGCAACTAGGAGATAAGAAGATTCAAAAAGCTGAACGCAGGAGCAAATGGGAAAGAAGAATAAAGCCCAAGGCTCCGAGGCGAAGGAAAAGGCAAAGGAGATGGTGCCCTTGTACACAGACACTGCATGCAACAGGGACGCAGGAATTTCGACCTGGGAAGGCATGTATAGGCTGCTGGAGGAGGAAAATCCCAGAGTAATGAAGGTCGATAGCGCCGCGGGATCACCAAACTCTTCCGAGGCATCCTTAGAAGAGCTGGCTTGTTCATTTCTTCATCGAATAGCAGCTAGACCCAAGATATTTCCATATACAGATATGATCAAATGGATACTTGACAATGCAGAGTTACAAGGCAGACAAATCAAGGCTCCAGGGCATGGGCTCAAAGGATCATTCGTCGCACAAGACTTAAAGCTTATGTATCATCTTCCTGAGCCTCAGACGACCTACAACACGAAATTTGTCAAGAAATTTGCAGCAGAGAACCCAAACCTGGAAGAAACCACTAAAGAATGGACCAGAAGAGAGGAGCCGCTAAAAAAGGACAAAAATGGTATGTACAGTACTGGTTCTCTCACCTCTCCATATTATTTTGATGCGGCCATGCTGTGCAAGCTGTTTGGGATGCCAGACATAAATAAATTTTTGTCTGAATGGCTACCACTCATAGACGCTGCCACAAATGTTGATCTCATGGATTGGGCCAAAATATTTTCTGATAATTTATTCACTGTTGTCATGAATTACCGTTCTAAGAGATCCTTGTCGCAAAGGGTCTATCCTCCATTTTATCTATCTGCTTACATTATGGATTCTATTTGCTATGTATCTAAATTTCCAACTATGGGTTGGAAATGGACTACCCAGGACCCGTCACCTATTCATGTTTACCACAAAGTATTATGGGATTCACAGTTTGCCCCTCACTTCTATCAGATTTTCCATGGGCTCATCTTACCCCTATATAGGATGATGTATGGTGAAGAACCCCCGAGGTGTTCACTCGAAGCGCAAATAGACATCATCCCCATCGCAAGATGGTTCGGGGAAGAATGGTTCACTTATATCAGAGTGTTTGGGAGCACTGTACCTCCACATGTCCTACCTCTATATGTCCCCAACAAGCTTTTGGCTAGGGAAATTGCCTATCAGACTTACTCAGAAGGCAGCCTAACCAAAGAGCTAAAAGACAAGAAGAAGGCCATATGGCCTCAGTTTCCTGTAGCTTGTGGGGCCTTCTCATTATTTGATGTAGGACATGCTTTTGCCGAAGTAGGGAATGTGATGTCCCTACAATTATTTAAATTCCCCGCTCGACCTTTTGACCTAAATAATGTTGCCCATGATTTCACTATAAGTGTCAGAATAAAAGTGTTCGCCGGAAAGAAAGATTTATTTGATGACTTGTTTCAGAATAAAAGTTCATTCCAGGAAGTTTTGCAAGAAGCTAAGTCGAGGTTATCCCCAGATTACCTCGAAAGATTTTTGTTATTCAGAGAAAGAAGGCTAGCCAGTGTTCCTCTAGAAAAGTTGCGACCGCTCGCCAGAGAGCCTACTCCAAGTGTCAGCCTCAGCGGAAACTCCACTACTTCCAAATCCAAATCTGACGCTGTCCAAGGAACACCTGAACGTCTAAAAAGTCTGCAAGTGACCAAGGGAAAATGGAAGAAGCAGCCAAGGATACTGCTCAGTCAAGTGTAATGTCGCAGCTGCAAGTTATCGCTTCCCCACCAAGAAATTTCCCTCCTCCCGTCACTAAATCGTCACTCGTCACGACAGAGCTCGATAAAGAGTGGGAAAACTTCAACGAGCTAATCAGCCTTGAAGGGCAAGTCCCAAGAACGCCTGTGAGCGATGCGCAGGTAACACAGGAAATGGTTTCAACCATGGTCGGTAGTGTCTCAGAAGCAGAACATAGTCATATCGCTCTGCCTTCTGAGCTCCTACTTAGTGTAGAGGAAATTCCCCCACTGGACGTGTTCTATAGTCCCCAACATAAAGCAGTGGTGAGGAGACAAATAAAGAAGAGAAAGCTGGAGAATACACTGTCACAGGACGCTGAACATTTAGATGTCTTATGGAAAGACCCTAACAACAACCCGACATAAAATCTCACGAAGTTGTCTCAAATTGCAGGAGCATACGCTTCTGCGACTATCGACAAATCGTCGGAAGTTCAACAACTGTTGAGGGAGCAAGAAAACCAAATACAGCTATTACAGCAGCAGCTACAACAAGCCAATGCCAGTAATGAAGCGTCCAAACAACTCGAGAAACTACAAGAATATTTTCAGCAAATGCAGATAAATTATCAGAAAAGCCTGGACGAAAAAGGAAAGTAGTTGCAAGATTTACAAGAAATACGCAAGGACGAGCCCAAGCTTTCCGAATTCGTTTCAGAGTCTACTAGCTTAAATGAGCAACTTCTGCAGTAACAGGAAGAGTTGGGACGAAAAATATCGCAGTGGAGTCACTATTGCGAGCTGAGCGACAAACTCACCAATCAAGTGACAAACCTGCGAAGTGACTACGACCAGGTTGACAAACGAGTGACAGAGTATCTAGCTTGGCAGGATGGAGAGGAAGGGAAGAGAGAAAATGCACCCAGAATAAACGAAAGCCATAAAGAATTTCTCTTTAACAAATGGGACGATCAAATCAGGCAGGCAAAACAGGCGGCAGAGGCAGCGACGACACAGGCGAGCATTCTTATAGACTGTGTAAATGAAAATTTACACAGAGCCAACTTAATCACAGAAACCACCCCGGGATACCTACCAAACAAGTCACGAATAGAGGAAGAATGGAAACAGAGGGCACAGGAAAAGGGAAAAGTGATCCAGGAATTGAACAAGTTGAATTGGGAGTGCTATTGGGCATACTTAGTCAAGCCACACAGTCAATGGATGACTGTGAAATGCATCATAAACTCAGCCGAGAAAGTAGTGCCAGCTCTCATAGATTCTGTTTTCGCAGCCCAGCTCAGCGTAGAAGTCGGCCAACCGACTCTTCTCAAGTCCATGATGAACACTTGTAGTTTTAAGGACCAAATTTAGAAGTAGCTTAATTTTAGAAGTTTGTTGTTTCTTTTTATTTTAGATTAGAAAAAGGACGGCCATTTGAAAACCGTATCCTAAAATTTTTTAAAAACGCTATTATTAGAATTAGGAAATAGTATTTTAACCCTTCTCATGCATTTAGAGAAGGGTCCAGAAATTTGTCAAAAACTTGTCCTCGGAACATGCACTTCTCCACCCTGGAGGTTTTGATGAATGGATGGATCGAGATTTATCTTTACTTGCATTTTGATATCTGCTACTGATGTTGCACTTTTGTACTCTTGGTAGATGTTAGAACAAGTAGAGATAGATCGTTTTTGCTTAAAGCTTATGGGTAGAATTAGTCATAAATGGTACTTTTATCTCTTGGCAATTCCTGCTTATGTTCTTTAAGTGATTTATAGTTTCATTTGTTTATATGTTATTGCATGAATCTATGGGTTATCATTTGGCACTTTTGTACGGTGGAGTCATATTGTTTATGTCTGACATATGAATAGCTTATTATGCGATATGTTGTTCACAACTGTTTTGCCTAACTTCTTATGCAAAGTAGTTTATCTTTAATGATTTCTATTCTTATGATAGCTGAATGATCTTTATTACCAGTTATTGTTCGAAATCTCTTTAGATCGCATAATGGAAGATATACATCCCGGGTTAGAATAGATTTGATGTGTTGTTTCTTGTTAGATTACAATAGCATAGAGTAAAGTTAAAGAATCTGAATTAGATTAGCTTTAAAGTACTTTTAGATCAGCATTATTCAACTCTACACACACACACACCCAAGATCGAGAAACTGGTCCCGTTATCCCCAGCCAGACCCGCTATACCAAACGGATAAGGAGTTGCCAACCAAGGTCCGGACCGGGTGGGTATCCCCCTTGTTGTCGACCCGATTTTCGTGGCTTCAACAAAACCTCGTTAAAAGATGAAACAAGGAGTCATGGAGCATAGTTCCTTGTCTTGTGTTAAGCTTGTTAAAAAATGAGGCACCTCCCTTTTCCAAATTGGTGAGCACCAGTATTGCAACAATAATGCTGCAACTCTTGGGCTACCTAATTTACTCTTATCAACCCGGTAGTTCATAACAAAGTTGGAAGCGACAGTGCTATATGCACAAGTACTAGTTCTTATTGTAGGTTGTCACTTGGTCAAACGACGCAAGTTCACTAGGAGCTCAAGCCAACTTCTATGGATTCCAGAAGAAGCTCTATATGTGATGAAAGAAGATATTACTCTACAGAGGCTACTCTAATTGCAGAAAGGAGAAAGACTGAAATGCAAAGCAAACCTAGTAAACCCTAACTAACCAACTAATCCTACTTTTGCAGAAAGCACTATGAAAACCATGAAATGAATGGAATTACCTACTAAAGGAAGTAAACAACATCTAATCAAGATATTTCTGGAAGCAAGTGAGAAAAAAAAACATCTTTTTGGATTTCTATGTATTTTTATGTGAATTTTACGTGCATGTATCTTATTGTGTGTGAAGGTGGAATTGAATAAGTGGGGTTGAAGGGTGACTTTGGGACATGAGAGGATGTAGGATGGTGTGGATGGGTCTGGAATTTTGGAGGCCTTCCCCGCAGTCGGCCTTCAAAAGAAATCCTACAAGAAAATCTACAAGAGGACACATGGGATATATAAGAGGTCTACATGAGGAGGCCGAGAGCAGTTTTGGCTGTTTTGAGGGTGTGAGAGTGGGTGGACAAGGTGAATGAAGGTTGGAATGAAGTATTAGGACACCTAGGGTCTACCAAGAATCATTAGGAGAGATAAATGTGATAGGATCTACTCAAGGAGAGAAGAAGGAATTCTATGGAAAATGTAGGAAACTAAGGCAGAATTGAAGGGAGACTTGGGTGACCTATAGGGCATGGATCAGATGGAGAATGGAATAGATGATAGGTTAGCCTGCCATTCGAAGATATCTACTGCATAAACAACTCATAGGCAACCAATGAGATTAAGCAAGCAAGGAAATAAGTATATCTACAAAACAGAGTTTTGCATCAAGCTAGTCTAAACTATGATCTATGAAAGCAAATGTTGAGAAATGCTACAAGAAAGAAAGCATGGAAGAAAACTGTTTGCAAATAAAGAAGTGAGCCTAGTGGAAAAGATATAAAGCAAAGCATTAACCTTCTAACAAACTAAAAACACTAGAATTCCTATGAATGAGGAAAATCTGTGTTTTTGGGGCAACAAGAGGGTATTTGCCTCAATTCATGGTCCCAAAGGGAGGAAGAGAGGCCAAGGCACTATTTCTAGCCTTTTGAATCTTCTTTTTATAACTACTTAACCTACTATAGAAAGCACAAACAGAAGCAAACTCCTAAATCATCAAAAGCAACCTAATCTTAACCATGAAAGAGATACATCAAACAACAACTAATCTACAAACTAAAACAAAGCATATAAATACAAATAAAGAGGAGCTTGGCTGCTTGGATTGGGCCCTAACCCAAGAGCTTCATCCCTTTGAGGTAACTCGGTGCTAGCTCAAAAAGTATTCCATATTTATTACCAAAACAATAAGAAGATTACATGAAATTGTCACAAAAATAAGCTCGAAGTTGAGCAGAGTTTACATAAGAAATACTACAACAAAACTCCAACAAAAATCCCACCCTAGTGAGGCCCTAAGCCTCTCTACTTATAAAAAATTGAAGCTACCAATAGCTTCCTTAAAATCAGGGAGGCTTGGCTCCCAAAACTCGAGATAATCATCAATTATCCTCCACTTGCTCGACTGCCTCATAGTGCATTGATTTGGTTGTTTGTACTCCGAGCTGAATGAAGGGGAATTCAAAGTGGAGAGTAATAAATGAGGGGTATTCCCTCCTATAAGTCCTCTCCTTTGTCCACTTCGAGTTATTGCTGCCATTTGTCGACTGAATCTTTGACTTTGTCTTCAAAATTCAACAATAAGCTACATTAAACACACATTAGACCACATGGCATCATAACTAACTCAACACACTCCATAAGCATAAATATAATCAAAAAAACATACAATAAGCTAAGAGAATGGTTGATTTGACTATGTTAGGAGGTAAAATGAGCCCATATAATTACCCATTTAGGGGGCTCATCATCACCCCCTATTGAAGGTGTTGCTCATCCTCTGAGCAACTTAGTCCATCTCCTCATATTTTATGGCCCTGTTGGCCTGTCTAGCATCCAAAGCTTCTGGTGTTGTTTCCTCTTCTTTGTCATAGAAGCTTGCCTTTCTGTCTATCTCTTGCCATTGCTTCTACTCTTCTTCTTCTGTTCTTCCTTCTAGCATGTCTAATAGCAGTGCTTGTACTTCGACACTCTCCTTAGTGCCTCCTTCATTCTCATGGGGGAATGATATTCCCTGATCTTCAAACTGTGTGGTAAGGTGTTACATCTCCTCATACATGCATGCACACAGTCATCCCCAAGTAGCCTTTCCATGTCCTCAAAATGTACAATGGATTGTGCTTGATCACTTATATATCCAGGGGAAATCTGAGCATTATTGGCAAGCAGCTGGTGTGTGTTGATGAGTGCCATGGGATATGATGGCTCAACTCTGATCATTAATGGCTCATTCTGCTCTCTTATCATCAACCTTTTTACTTTTGTTTCCCTTGACTCTTCATGGTTCATCCATCAGGCCATGGTCATTAGTTGTAGGTCCCCTAGCCTAGCATTGGGATCCCACATATTCATGTTTGTGAGGGCCATATTATGCAGGTAAAATTCTTCCATCTTTCCCTTATCTTCTGCTGTGCTTTGGTCACACAGGTCCATAAATTTCCTGTAATCTTGAAAAAGCATTGTGCCTCTTTGTGCCAAAATCTTGATCTGAAATTGTAGCCATTGGTCCTTGAGATATAAGCCATAGGATTTTGCTGGTGTTCTACACTGCAATGCCTCCATGGATAAGCTAGCCATGCATGCCAGCTGGGTTTCATTCTCCTTTAGATGCCTCCTTAGCAATTCATTTTCAGTTTCTAGTTGGATTCTTGCAATTGCTTCTCCATGTTTGATAGCACTTAACTCTCTGCCTATTTTTTATTTTCCATATGGCCAACATCCTCAACTCCCTTGGATTTGGCTATTTTCATCCACCAATGTGTTCTTATTCTTTCCTTTTCTAATTCAAAGAATAGTGGAATTGCAAATGATTGTGGAATTATCCTATCTCCTTCAAGAAGATGGTAATAGGAGGCAAGGCTAGGCTGGGGATCAGGTTCTTGTAGCTCTGTAGCTTCCTCCTTTCCCTTTGGCTGTTCTTCTATTATTTTCTCAAGCTGTTGGGTCTCTTGTAATCTTGATAGTGTCTCCTATAGAACTGTCTGAGCCTCCTATATCATTGTTTTTTGGGTCCTGTAGTTGCACTTTCTCCTTCCAGGTGGAAGATCTAGGAGTCCCTCTTTCATATGTGATAGGTGTTTTGGAAGGAGATTCTTCCCCTTTGACAGAGGGTGAATCTTCAATTGTAATTGGCACTGTTGAAGATGGCTGGGGTTTCCCTGTTTTGATCCTTGTGCTTTTTCTAGCCTTGAAATACATGGAGGCCTACCTTTTTCTCTTTTCTTTTGGCTTAATTGGTGTGCTCAGGGTAGTGAGGGTAGCTGCTGCCTCCCTTTCTAGAGTCTCAGGGGACCCTTCTCTTTGTTTTGCCTATGCTGCCTCTTTTTCTCCTCCCTTTGTCCCTTTTTCTTTCTCTGTTTGCTATGTTTCTTCGTGTTCTGTCTCTTCACCCTTCTCCTCTTCTATATTAGTTTCTTCCTCCCCCCTTTGTTGTCCTATTGAGTCATCAGTTGCTTCACCTTCTCCCCCTTTCTGCTCTCTCTCCTCACTGTCAGAAGGATTAATATCATAGGCGAGGGCCTTTATGTCATCTTCTGCTGTCATGTTTCGGAAGACTTCCCATGCTATAGGGAGTGTGAATGTATGGAGGGCTTATTCCACTAAGATTTTGATTAACCCATGGTGAGCTAGCTAATCTAAATTCCCTGCCTTAACCTTAACGCTAGATTCTATGAGGGACTGCAGGAGGAAATAGGGGATGCTGAGTTTCTGGGGTGTGGGAGTGTCCAAGCCATATCTTAGTTCATGAAGTATTCTAAAATGGTAACCATACACTGTGTTGTACCTCTCTTCACAGGAAATATATTTGATGATTTGGTAACTGACCTCATCCCAAGGGTATGATATGCTATCCCTTCTAATGCCATTTTTATCCTCTACAGGGGTTTCATTGTTTTGGAAGAAGTTTTTCTTGGCAACTTGTCCAATTGGTTTTTCATCTTTTCTCCAAGGTAATCCAAAAGGAAGCGTAGTAACCCTACTGATAAATTTAGGGGTTATATCCATGGAAAGACCTCTAAAAGTGATAGTGGCATGTGTTCTTGAGTGAGGGACTAAAGAGAGGGCAAATTCTTAGGCAATTTCCTCATCAAACCCTTGGAATTCTAAAAAAAAGTTCATCCAATTTTCCCTTATGAATATGGCCACTACTTGGGGATGTTCATGGAGCCTAGTGGAATTAGTGGGTTCCTTCCTCATGAACCCTCCTATAATTGTGTTTATACCACTTTGGAACACAAAATGTGGAGATGAAGACAATATTTTCGAAGAAAACAGGAAAACAGAGGAAAACTATGTTTTTTTAAAGAAAACAGGCAATTTGTTTTATGTATTTCTCCTTCTTTTATGGACTTAATTCCTCCTTAAATTGATATCATTTCTTGCATATATTGATAATCAAGGTGGGTATGCATGGAACCTACCTCCTCAGGCCAGAAATCATGCTAAAAACCCATGTTTTCTTCTTCAAAATAACTCACTGCCCCTCCTGTAGAACTGCCTGTAGGTGCTCCTGTAGAGAATGCCGAGAGCAAGAGGATGGGATAGATCGATGGATAACGATGGTTTTGAGGCTGTGGGGGCACAAGGAGTCTACTGCAACTTAGTTGACGAGGAGAGAATTAAGGAAAAGGTGGTGAGAGTGCTAGAGGAGGAGTACTTATTACTTTTTTTGGATATTTTTGGTGATGGGGGTGAGCTGGAAAAAGTGTACGTTGGCCATATTTGGAATGTTGGTCCCCATCTACATTGTCATCAGAGTTTCCCCCCTCAATCACCTCTCATCATTGCATCGGAGTTTACACACCCTCCACTACCTGTCCTTGACATCTCTCTTGAGTTGACTGTGCGCACGTGTGGGTGACACCTTTGGATGAGTGCAGTCAACTAGATGAAGGTGGCCAAGTTAACTGGCCACCTTTTCCTTGTTCAACCTCAACCATATCATTTCTCATGCATATCTTTCAATTGCACAAATGAAAACAAAGGAGTGGGTTAGTTGCTTACCTGTGATTCGAATGCATGTGCTGTGAGGTATTTTGGCTCTTTCTACTGCTGCATGCCTGTATTTCCTTTGATGAATACTGTTTGCTTGCTGATGTGTGGCTGTTTGTCTTGTGCAAGTATCCTCTAGTTGGATCTGAACTTCAGATGTCTCCTTCAATCCTCATGGTTGCACTTCTTTTGCTACTGTGGTTGGATTTTAACAGGATCAGTTGTTACAGGGATTCCTATAGGAGCTCCTGTAGTTGCTTCTCCCCTTGAATCTTCAACTTATTTCTATGGTATGAGCTATGAGGATGATGCCAAAGATACAGATGGAGATAGAGAGATAATAGGTAAGCTACAGGTGAGATTTAAGGCGCTGCTTCCTCTCTTATTTTTGGTTTTTTTCCTCTTTACTAAAAACTGTTTTTTTCTGTGTTTTTCTCGGATAGGAAGAAAAAATGATGATTGGGGTGTGATGTAGGTGTGGAATGGATGGAAAGGAGGATTTAAGACTGTAGGAGGGTTTACATGTTCTTCCTGAAGCTTCTCTACCCCTTAAACTACTTCTTATATTCATTTTTGGCTCTCTGTAATTCCTACAGGAGCCTCCAGTAGAAAACATAGAGCCTCCTTTAGAACACACAATTTCTGAAAAAGAAGCACAGTGGGGTGAAAGAAATGTTAGAAATGATGGAGAAGAGTGTGGAAGAGATAAGATAGATGCTGGTGTGAATTTCAAGGCTCTGTGGCATCTTCTCTTGCTCTCTGTAGTCCTCCTGCAAACCTACAATGTACATTAAAATTCATTTTTTTTTTTTTTTGAAAACAACTAGGGCACCTCAAGGAGGCTTTCACCCTAATTTCCTGCCTTGGGTGCCTCCAAGGGAGGTTTTCACCCAGGTATCTTATTCTCTCTTTATTTTCTTTTTTCTTTTGACATCACTGGGCCACCTCAGGGGAGGTTTTCAACCCAATGATGGGACTCAAGCACCTCATGGAGGTTTTCACTCGAGTCCTTATTTTTTCTTTTCCTTCAGTGAGTGGGTGAAGTGGAGGCTAAGACATGCTCCACTACCATCATTGTCTTATTCAAATCTTCAATAAACTCTCGCTTGGATAGGGGCTTCTTTTAAACTTTCTACTGATGTCCATTGACAAGCATGGGGATGGCTTCATCGTCAATGGTTATGATCAAGACTGAACCATTGTCATTGCATTTTTCCATAGTGTAGGGTCCCAGTCATCTTGTCCTTAGTTTGCCTTTGAAATCTTTATATCTTGAATCATAGAGTAGTGCCCAATCTCCCTCTTGAAATTTCTTCTCCTTGATATTTTTGTCATGCCATATCTTCCTCTGAAGCTGAACTACCTCTGTGTGGAGAAGGGCTTGCAATCTTTGTTCATCCAATCCATTGAGATGGAGTAATCTTTTCTTCTGTGCATGGCTGAGGTCTAGGTCCAGCTGAGTTGCATCCTTAGTGTATTGAATTTAAATTCTATTGACAGAAAAACCTTCTTCCCATAGACTAGTTCATAGGGTGTGAACCCTGTAATGGTCTTCCATGTTGTATTGTAGGCCCAAGTGGCCTCAACTAATCTTTCTGCCTAGGCTTTTCTGCTGCTGCTCACTACCTTGGTCAGGATCCCTTCCAAAGCTTTGTTAGTGACTTCCACCTTCCCATTGGCTTGTGGATGATAAGGGGTGGAAGTCCTGTGCTTGATTATATGATGTGTGATAAGGTCTTCAATCAAATTGGAAGTGAACTAGCTGCCTTGATCTGTGACCAACTCTCTTGGATACCCGAACTTATAGAATATGTTCTCTCTCAAAAAGCCAGCTACTTTTTCCTCTATCGCTTCTTTGATTGCTTTTGTCTCTGCCCACTTTGTCAGGTAATCGGTGCACACAATGATGTATTGCTTCTGCTTTGAAGGAGCGCTGATAGGAACCACAAAGTCCATGCCCCACTTCTCAAATGGCTCAAAGGTCACTTGAGGTTGCATGTGCATTTCATCCTTTGGAGTAGGTTTCCCCATCCTTTGACACTGATCATACTGGTTGGTGTATCTCCTCACATCTTGATGAAGAGTTGGCCAATAGTAGCCTGCTTACAGTATCTTGAAGGCAATTCCTTTTGTTGCGAAATGACCTCCACAAGGCCCATCATGACAGGCCAGGAGGATGTAAAAAAATTCCTCCTCCCTGACACATCTTCTCAAGATCCGATCTGGGCCAAGTTTGAAGAGATTGCCCCCAATCCAGGTGAAAGGGGCACTTTTCCTTACTATATTTCTCTTCTCTTTTGAGGATAAGTGTGGTGGGAACTGTGCTGAAACCAAGTAGTTTTCTATATCAGCAAACCATGGAGAGAGTACTAAGATAGCAAACAGGTGTTCATATGGCATTTGATCATCCACCATTCCTTCTTCACCTGCAGGAAAATTTACTCTAGACAAAAAGTCAACAACAACATTTTCTTTACCAGGCTTATCAACAATGGTCAAATCAAACTGCTTCAGTAAAAGTAACCATCTAATAATGTGAGCATTCACATCTAGTTTGTTCATTAAATATCTAATTGCAGCATGATCAGTGTGCACAAAGGTTTGATAGCGTGTGATGTAATGTCTAAATTTGTTTAAGGAATGTACGATAGCTAGAAGTTCCTTTTCGGCGACTGTATAGTTTAGCTCCGCCTTTGACAAATTTTTGCTTATAAAATATATGGCATAAGGCATCTTTTCATAATTTGTCCTAAGGCTGCTCCTATTGCTTTGTTCAAGGCATCTCTGTGAATGTGAAAGGGTAGGGCCCAGTTTGGGCCTCTGAGAATTGGGGTAGTTACTAACTTGCTCTTCAAGGTATCGAGGGTTTCTTGACAGTTTTCAGACCATATGAACTCTAAATCTTTGCCTAAGAGGCCAAACAAAGGAGAGCCTAGCTTACCAAAATCTTTAATGAATCTTCTGTAATACCTAGCTAAGCCTGAGAAAATTATGACATCTCTCACCTTTTGAGGAGGTGGGACCCTTTGGATGAGGGCAATCTTGTTGGGGTCCACTTGCAGTCCTTGTTGAGATATTGCATGACCTAACACGGTCCCTTCAGTCATAAAAAATTTGCATTTTTCCAGACGGAGGGATATGTTCATCTCAATACACTTGTCTAGAACTTTACCTAGGTTAGCTAAAGCTTCCTGAAAGTCAGAGCCATAAGGAGTAAAGTCATCCATGTATATCTCTACTATATCATGAACTAATTCAGAGAATATACTCAATACCGCTCTTTGGAAAGTGGTTGGAGCGTTACACAAACCAAAAGGAAGGACCCAATATGCAAAGGTACCCCAAGGAAAAGTGAAAGTGGTCTTACCTTGGTCTTCCGGGCTGATTTGAATTTGATTGTATCTGCTAAACCCATCTAGGAAGGAAAAAAACTTTTTCCCTGCTAGACCATCTAACACTTGGTCTATGAAAGGTAAAGGAAAATGGTCCTTTTTAGTGGATTTGTTCAATTCCTGATAGTCCACATAGATTCTCCACTTGCCATTTTTCTTTGGCACTAGCACCAAAGGAGAGACCCATTCACTGTTAGAGATGGGATAGATGAATCCTGCATCAAGCAATTTCTGCATTTCTTCCTTAATAATATCGTTAAGTGTTGAATTCATCCTCCTTTGAGGTTACATGACTGGTTTGCAATCTTCCTTAATGTATATATGATGAGTACATACTGAAGGGTGCACTCCCTTCATCTCCTTATAACTCCAGGCAAAGGCATCTAAATGTTTTCTCAGTAAGCTACACAACTCCTTCTCCTGGGAAGTTGATAGGGATGGATTGATTTTCAAGGTTCTTTCTGGGCCAAACTCTATATTCTTAACACAGAGAGAGGTCAGGTTGGCCACACAAAGATCAATTGAGGGGTTTTTTTGGGTTTCTCTCACTATGTCCTCTAAGGGTAATACACTGGGAGGTGGATTTTGAATCAAATTTTGAATCATATCATCCTCATCTTGTGGTTTTCCCCCCATGATGGTTTCTAATGCACAAAGTGGTGCACAATCATCCTCATCCTCCTCCTCCAACCAGAGAGGTAGATCATGTTCTAGCAAGGGTTGGGCAAGAGGGTATAAGATTAACTGCTTGGACATATGCCTGTTCTTTATGGTCATGTTCCTAGCTCGACAACTAATGTAGGCATCGACGGTAGCCAACCAAGTCCTTCCCAGGATGAGAGGATACCTAGTGAGCTTTGCCTTTGGCTGGAGAACTAAGAAATCAGCAAGGTACTCCCAAGACTCAATGGAGACCATCACATCTTCCACAATACCTTCAGTGGTCACAGTGGAGCGGTCTGCTAGCTGTAGAACTATCATGGTCTTCCTCAAGGAGCACTGGAGGTTAAGTTTGAGCATTGTGTCCTTTGTCATCACATTAATGACAACTCCCAAATCAATTAAGGTATGTGGATCATGGTGCCATTGATGTGGAAATCAACTACTGGGCTTCCAGGGTCCAGATATTTTGGACAGATTACTTGCCCCAACATTAGGTAGGACAATTGTCCTATGACATTGATGGTTGGGGCATCTCTCTTGCGCCTTCCTGGATGCCTAAAGCACTTATCTTTGATCAACCTATTGTAGATAGGTACATCTTTTATGGCTTGGAGAAGTGGTATCTTCACACGTAACTGTTTCAATTCTCCCAGGATTTCAGTTTCTTTTGGGGTAGGATGGACTGTTGTGGATAGTCTCTCAGGAAAGGGCGAATTTGCTTTAGGTTCACTTTCCTCTTTATCTTCCTCAACCTCCTTGGGTGGAGGCTGGATATTTGGGAGAACCTTCCCAGATCGAAGGTTAATCTCCTGAATCTCCATAGCATAAGTTGGGCATGATGGTTCCCCACTATACACTTCCTGAGCCTATCTGTTGTTTGGGTTTGGGTTTGGCTGGGCAGGCGTTTGGGGTTGCTTTGGTGGAGCAAGAGGTAACAGTTGTGGTTGGGCAGGTGGTGGAGGAAAAAGAGCAAGAGAAGAGTTGTATTGGGGCCTCCACCCTTGATGAGATTCATTCCATTGAGGCTGCTACTGAGCATAGGATTGGAATGAATGGGTGGCTGGTTGGGCATGATATGGAGATGTGAAGGACCATGGAGGAGGTGTGGACCATGAAGGATGAGTAGGAGGGCTCCAAGAAGGTACGGAAGTGGATTGGTTGGGTTGGTAGTATGCTTAATATGTCCCTTGCATCCCTTGCTAGTGTGGTCTATGTCCATGCAATCTCCTTTGGTTCATGAAATAGAGTGGTTCAATGGCTCCTTTTTCCCCTTGGTATACTGCGTTAAGTCTGGGCAAGGAAGGGCACTTGTCTGTAGAATGATATTCTTCACAGACTAAACAAACCTCTATAGAGTTCAATGGACATTCATTCCTAGGATGCCTCTTGGTGCATCTAGGACAAAAAATGGCCAAAGCCCTCTCTGCTTCCTCTTGTTTTCTTTTGATATGTAAGGTATGCATTTGCATTGCAAGAGTCTGCAACATCTCACTTTTGAAGTCTTCCAACATGTTTCCAATTTCTCCTTTAATGGATGAATTGGAAGAAGAGGTACTGGCTATGGGTTGACTCCCCCTACCTTTCTTTCTGGATGCTCTAGAATAGTTTCTAAAAACAATCTTTATGTCCTCATAAGATAGTTGGTAGATGTCTCCCCCGACCAGCAGATAGAGGGTGTCTAGAAGGTCTTCCGAAATTCCCTTGAGCAGGACCAACTTCAGAGATTCAGGGTCAAGTTTTCATCTGGCCCTTTTGTAACTGAGTTGGAACCTCTCTTCATAATCTTCCAAGGATTCATCACTTCCCATGGTCATTCAGAAGATTTATTCTTTGGTATCTTTTGACCTACAGTAGTCTTGATACTTGTCATTAAAGGCCTACTGCATCTAAGCCCAAGTTGTGATGCTATTGCCAAGTAACCCCATGAACCAGCGCAATGATGCATCCTTGAGAGTAGAAGGGAATAGTTTCAACTTTTGCTCATCTTCTTCATAGTCATAGGTTCGACAGATGACAAAAAACTCAAACAAGAAGGTGTTAGGATCTTCTATAGTCAAACCATGGAAGTGAGGTAGGGCTGAAGGACTTATATTCTTCATTTTGGTGTCCCCATTGGTCTCTCGAATGGGAAAGGTACCCTCCATTCTCTCTCCATTTCCCCTATCATTTCTGTTTTTAGCCATCGGCTCAGGAGGGATCTTTTCTTCTTCTTCTTCCCTTATAGGTTCTTCAAATATCCTAGGTTTCTCACCTAAAGGTTCTTATTGATCACTGCCACCGAAGAAGAGAGAAGGTTGGCTGTGTGAGGTAGTGGGGCTGTTGGGAAATTTTTTTCCTGAATTATCTCTATTCCTACAAGGCATGAAAGGAAATATTTTTGGTTGGTTTTTGTTTTTTTTCCCCACACTGGTTGTACTTGCAAAACTGAAATTGATTGAACAAAACAAATTGCAACTAATTGAAATGAACTTGCTGAAATGAAATTTGTAGAATTGAAAAGGAAAGAAAAGAAATGTAGAACTGAAAGAAAGGAAGTGACTAATCTACTGTTTCTGAAATGGAAATTGCAGAATTGAAAAGAAAAGCAAAAGAAATGAAGAACTGAAAGAAAGGAAATGACTATTCTACTTTTGCTGAAATAAACTATTAGCAGAATGTTGCAAGAAGAAAATAGAAGAAAGTAGTAATCACAGAATACTCTGATGCTTCCCTGGAAACGGCGCCAAAAAGTGGTGAGCACCAGTATTACAACAATGATGCTGCAACTCCTGGGTTGCCTACTTTACTCTTATCAGCTCGGTAGTTTGTAACAAACTTGGAAGCAACGGTGCTATATGCACATGTACTAGTTCTTACTGCAGGTTGTCACTTGGTCAGCCGACGCAAGATCACTAGGAGCTCAAGAAAACTTCTATGGATTCTAGAAGAATATCTATATGTGATGAAAGAAGAGATTAGTCTACAGAGGCTACTCTAATTGCAGAAAGGAGAAAGACTAAAATGCAAAGCAAACCTAGTAAACCCTAACTACCCAACTAATCCTACTTTTGCAGAAAACAATATGAAAACCATGAAATGAATTCCATTACCTACTCAAGGAAGTAAACAACATCTACTCTGTTAGCGCTTGGAATTCACCTAGGCTGAGATAGACAAACTCTCGAGGCTACATCAAACCATTTCACCTCGTAGCTAGCCCTACGAGGTATGAGAAGGCTCTCTCGGGTCAGATTCGGTAGATCTTTCAATATGATAAGCTGACCAATTAGGATCAAAGATATTAGGCTAGTAAATTGATAAGGGGTGTTGATTTAAAGATTTTTGGGTTTTTGGTGGCAATTGGAGGGAGTGCAATTCAGGGTGCGGGGATTGAGCACAGTTTTTTGCAGGGGTTTTTGCAGGGGGATCTTTGGGGCAAGGTAGGAGTAAGCGCTGATGCTTTAATCTGAGATGGATGATCAGGGATGATAGAGAAGGAGCTAAAGAGGGCAAACAACCATTTGAATCCTCTCTAGATAGCAGAAAACATAAATTTTGAACAAACTAAAAAGCTGAGCATGTCAAAGCATGTATTCAAACTTTACCACTTCATCTGTCCAAATAGAAGCAAAAGAGAGATGTGGAATACATAAACAAACTTACAAGAACATGTAGAGAACACACCATCAGCACAACAATCCACAAGAATCCACAAGGATGTCTGCAAAACCCTGGCCTTCCTCTTCTTAAAATTGCAGAGATAGATGTACAATTTACAATGAAGCTTTCTCCCACAGGAGTCCAACCTTCCAACCCCTCAAAATGACTAAGAAAACACATAATATAGGCAAGATAACCTCTTCCCTTGCCTCTAGGGGTCGAGCTCATCCTTCTAGGAGCAGTTTGAACTAATTCCAAACTAAGCACTAGATAATAGGCCAGCTCAACCACTTGCCTCTATTACTTAGCTAACTGATTCATGCATTAATTATTCACTTTTTACATCAAGGAAGCTTCTAGAAGGGTAAAGAGAGATAAAATCTATCAAAGTGCCATGAAAATATTACATTCATCCATCATCTACAAGTAAAAATGGTCAACCATAGTCAAAACAGAGTTTTTTTGACAAAAAAGGTCAATTCTGGCAAAGCTGGCTCTCACTGCCGCGCCCCCTGTGCAAATGGTCTCGCCCCTTTGCTGCAATTTATGAGTGGGTTCCACTGGTCCAAATCAGGTGCAAGATGGCTCATTGGAAATCTTGGTCTGTCTACTTTCCATCCCAAGTGGAATTTCTGCATTTGGAGTTGTTTTGTCCCCTCAAAAATCATTTCTCCCAAGGTCACTTTCTGCAACTCAAAAAGTGGGCAGAAAGTCATTTTTTTGATGTATTTTGAGCTTTTGGAGGCTCAAATCTCAAAATTAAACTTCTCCCAAGTATTGGTAATTTTTCTCTTGGCATGCCCTTTCCAAAAATGCCAAGTTTGCAAAATTCCGAGCAGTCCTTCAAAATGTCCACGCGCGTGACGCGGACGCGACAAGGGAAAAACCTGTAATTTTACAAAAAATTCACAAATGACAAAATTTTCTCCAAATTTCTTGAAATTTGGTCTGGGAGTCCCCAATCAAGTACCATGCTCAGCCAAAGAGGCTTTGGCCAAAATTTGGAGTGGATCGGGCGTTTTCTTTCATTTTTTTGTTTTGGCCAACCGTCCTTGGAGCACCTTCGTTCTCGCCGATATTTTTGACATTTCTCTCAAACCATGACACCTGTGTAAAAAGTGAAGGAGGTTTTTCTTCCTTGGCATGTGGTGGACAAAAACCTCTCTCGGTTTTCCAAAATTCATCTTTAACTACTCTGAAACATCATTGAGTGAAACTTGCCCGATGTGTGAAACAAGGAATTTTGTCGAAATGAAGCGAAATGAAGGGGATAGGGGGCTTCTAAATTCTTGGGGAAATTTTTGGGAGTGGGGAGGGATGTTAGGAAGCAGGGGAAAGTGGAATCTCAGAGATTGAGTGAGGGGAAGGGGTCCAAAAGGGCGACACACAGGCCCAACCTAGAAAATTGCCAAGTTGTAGCTAGAAACTAGGGTTTGTGCAAAAATGAGGAATTTGGGGGATCTGAGTGTTGGGAAGTGTTTGATAAGGTAAATTAAGGATAGGGGAAGGTGTATGAACATCAGGAAACAAGTTTTGCCGATGATTTGTCCGCCCAAGAGAAACTGCCTTCAAAACCCTAAGAGAGGGAAATGACCTTGCCTGGGCGCAACTGAAGCATGATCAAGGTATCAAATGACCCATTAGACACTGACATGATAATGACAACCTTATAAATGATGATAGACTCAGCTAAATGATGACATAGACCGCCATTTGGAAAACTTTAGAAGGAGTGAAAGCAAACCCTAGACCTAATGCCTAGTGACCAAATTTTGCTTGAAAACTCACTGAAATGACAAAATTTGACCTTGACACTTCAAAATAACTTTGTAAGAGTATATTTGATCACTGGAGGAAGGCTGTAAAGACTGACACTAACAGACCTCACTCTTGGTCTTCTAGAAATAAATCCAGGTCCTCCTGGAGTGATCATCAATGAATAAAACATAATACTCATATCCACTCAAGGAAACATGAGACATCTACTCACATCAGAATGTATCAAATCAAGTATCCCAGTCGCTCTGCTGTCACTGCTGGGAAAAGGGGATTTGGCAAACTTGCCCATAGCACATCCTCTACAAGTATCAAAGTGATCAGTACTGAAATCTGGCATGCCTGTAGTGATCTCCCACAAGGTCCTCAAGGCTCCATGATACATATGTCCCATCCTGCAGTGCCAAATCTCACATTGCTCAGAACTACTAGCTCTGCTGTCGGTACTACTACTCAATGCCAAAAGGGGCTAGAATTCAAACCTATACACCTTTGCATGGCGTACACCTATCACTCTAGCTGACTCAGCTGGATCGCCCCTGGGATATATCAACACCTGTCCTCCCCTGAATAGTACCTCATATCCTTTGTTCTTCAAAGCTGAGACAGATATGAGGTTCTTCCTCATCCCTGGCACATAAAGAACTTCTGTCACTTTCAAGGGAGGTTTGGACTTTCTCTGAAATGTCAGTGTCCCCACTCCGACTGCTCTAACAAATCTGTCATCACCGAGTACTACCTCTACATCAGTGTCACTCTTTGAAAGCTCCGAGAAATACTCACGGACTCCTGTCATATGACGTGAAGCCCCACTGTCTACATACCAGATACCTGTAGATGCTCCGCTAATCGAGGGAAAAGTCTGCTCTCTCTGAACTTGTATGGCATGTGATCCTCCACTAGAGGACTCACACATAGTGAATGCAAACTCCCGATCAAAATGACCTGCAAAGTCCTCAATCTCTGCTGATGCTGCCAAACTCTGGTCCTTCCCTTTCTTCTTCTTCTTCTTTGGACACACAACTACATAGTGTCCCATCTTTTGACAATTCCAACATTTCACCTTGGAATAGTCCTTCTGTGTGTTTACCTGTTTACTTTTACCTTTGCCTTTCTTGCCTTCTGCCACCAGTGCTACATCCTCATCCTGCTCAACTGGCTTAGCTGCCCCAAGCTGACCTTTCCTGATCTCTGTCTGAATGCAATCATCCCAAAACCTCTCCCATGTGGGAAGGGTCTCACGTGCACAAACCCCATCAGCAAAGTTCATCCATGAACGGGGGAGGCCATTTACCGCAATCTGCACCAACTCAGTGGGTGGAATGCTCTCTCCAATCGCTGCCAACTCATCTCTCACATTACTAATCTTAGTTAGATATCCAGCTGCACTATCATTGCCCATCTTAATGTTTTTCAGTTTCTCCTTCAGAACCATTTTCCGGTTCTCATTGGTACTGTGGTAGAGATTGGACAATGCTGTCCACAACTCATGGGCGTTGCTCTTTCCTTTCACATGAGGAATGCAATGGTCTTTGATTCTGTCTAGAATCAGGCTCTTACTCTTGTTGTTCTTTTTATTATAAGTAGCCAACTGAGTAGCATCAGTAGGCACAACAACAGGGGTCTATGTCGTATGCACCATGATATCCCAGACTTCTTCCTCCTCAAAGATACTCTGCATTCTCTCCTTCCAAACACTGTAATTTGTATGCCCATCCAACCTATCCTCCACCCTCAATCCCAATGACATCCTGCTGTCCTAAAACTCAAAAATAGCACTGATGCAGTAAAGATAAAATGTGTTGTTTATGAAAAATCAGCTTGCTAGAATTTTCTGAGTGAAAAATCAGCAGCTGTAATTTTTCTCTTTTGCTGTCCCAAACTGCCCTTCAGCAATCAAGCTCTCATACCATGTTAGAATTTCTGATTTCCCACCCCGGTTCTCAGTTTCTCCTTATTTCTCCCATGTAGTTAAATGCCATTTTCCATAACCATACATTCAATAAGTTGAAAAAAAATAAATTTGCTGAAAACACAAATTCTGGAAATTTTATATAATGTTGGAAATTGCAGAAATAAAAATCAGTAGTAATAAACAGCCATTAAAACACATTAAAACACTCATATTTTTTGTCAATGTGACCCTCGAAAACCCCCCTACAACTCTTAGGCAAAACCAGTTTGAGAGCTCTTATTTATTTCTGAAAAAAGCCTTTTTATAGTAAGAAAATTTTAGCAAACATTACAGCAAACTAATTTTTTTTTCAGCAAGCAAACTTATCCGTTTTCAGCTCAACAGACCACCTGGAAACTTCTCAGTTTTCAGCAAAAAAATCAGCTTTTTCTGCTTGTTCTTGCTGTTGTTCTGCTTGTCTTTCTGCTGTTCTAATTTTGCTGAAGAGCTCCCTGGTATGTGTGTCAAACTGTTGCCTCTTTCTCCTTCTTGTCCAGAAATCTCCCTTGCTCTCTTGCTCTCCTTCTCCCAATCTGCTCATGAAAGAATGAATGATCTTTTCCTCATTTTCCTCCTTTAGTATAACTCCAAGTGACTTTTGGGTGATCTCTAAATCCAATGGCTGAAATAGATTTAGATCAATGGCTCAGATTAAATGCACATTTCAATCTCACTTTCTATTTTTTAATTCACCCCACTTTAATAAAGACCCACTTAGTCATTTATTTCCAAAGTCATTTTTTCCTTTCTAATTTTTCATTAGCTTTTAAAAGCCACTTTAAAATTAGACTTAGTAACTTTATCACTTAAAGTCACTTTTAAATTAGATTTTAACTTTATAAAAATTATAAAGTCAATTTAGGAGAAAAGTTAAAATCTTTTGGACACTTTTCCCTAGGCCAAAGATCAAAGCCTAAGGGAACCACCTGTCCTCTTGTACCAAATTTCAACATTTATACGTTTTAATTCAATATCCTTCTTCTGCACCAAATCTCTAATGAAGTGATATTTCACGTCAAAATGTTTTGTCGTGGTGTGATGAAGTGTGATGAACTCGATTCTTTCCTAACTTGATGGCAGTTATATTATCACAATAAATCAGTGTAAGATGAACTTGTTTTCCTCCAATTTCTTCCAAAAAAATTCTGAGCCAAAGAGCTTGTGTACCTTACCTGCAACATACTCCGGTTCTGTGAATGAGACGGGAAAAATGCTTTATTTTTTTGAGCTCCATGTAATCAAACCAAAACCAAAAGAGAAACAATTTCGAGATGTGGACTTGCGGTCATCAAGACTACTGCCCGAATCTGAATCACTAAATCCAACAAGATTGAACTTTTCAGAAGAGTAGTAATGAATACCAAATTTTAGAGTGCCTTTCACATACCTTAAAACCCTCTTCGCTACCTTCATATGTATTTGAGGTGGATTTTTCATATCTCTTGAAACAAGTGAAACTCAATATGTAATATGAGGCCTTGTGTGGGTTAGAAATATCAAGGTCCCCACAATACTTCTGTAAGTTTTCTCATCAACTAAATCAGCACCATCATCTCTATATAACACCTCTCCATGAGCACTTGGAGTACACGATGGATGACAATCAAGCATATCAAATTTATTTAGCATATCGTGTGCATACTTTGTGTGACAAATGAAAATCTCATCCTTACATTGATAAACCACCATTCCTAGAAAATATTTCATGATGCCTAGATCTTGCATCTCAAATTCATTCATCATAGAAGCTTTGAATTTATCATTCATCTTAGAACTACTACCCATATACAATACATCATCAACATACAAACTTATGATTAAAATATCAATACCTTCTTGTTTGTAGTAAATGGTAGGATCATTCATACTTCTCTCGAAGCCATTTTCCTGAAAGTATCGATCAATCCTTGCATACCACGCTCTTGGTGCTTGCTTAAGGCCATACAAAGCCTTCTTCAACTTGTAGACATTATTCTCCTTTCCTTCCACTTAGAAACCTTGTGGCTACTCCACATATACTTCCTCTTCTAAGTACCCATTCAAGAAGGAACTTTTCACATCCATATGATGTATGCTCCACTTTTTATGAGCTGCTAATGAAATCAACATTCTAATGGTCTCTTGTCTAGCTACTAGTGCAAATGTCTCTTCATAATAAATTCCATACTTCTGTGTGAATCCTTTAGCAACTAATCTTGCTTTGTGTCTTTCAACATTCCCATGAGTGTTAAATTTAGTCTTATAGACCCAGTGGTGCCAATCTTTTTCTTGTCATGTGGAAGCTTTGTCAACTTCCAAGTGTCATTCCTTTGAATGGAAACCATCTCTTCTTGCATGTCTTGCATCCAAACCTCATTAGTACATGCATCTTCAAAACATGATGGTTCAAATTCAGCCTTGACTAATAAAGCAAAATTGACTATCTCACCTATTGGGCTTTCTTCATGTGCTTGATTTGCACTCCTCTCATAAATATCACTCAATCTTCTTACCTTCCTTTTAAAACTTGGAGAAGAAGTTGGACTTGAACTTGATGTTGAAGAAATTGATGAAGGGCTTCTTGGTGGAGTTAAGCCACTAGTTACAGAAACATTACTTGGCTGCTCATGATCATTATCAACAATTATATCATCATTCAAAATAGATTTTGTCTTCTCAACATGGCATTTTTGATGACCATAAACTCCCCCTTCATAAAAAATTACATCTCTTGAGATAATAAGCTTGTTAGTTAGAGGATTATACAATTAAGCCTTGCTTGTCTCACTGTACCCAATAAAAATGCATAACTCAATCTTTGCATCTAATTTTCTTCTATTTTGATCACGTACATGCACATAAGCCGAACAACCAAAAACTTTGAAATGATTAACATTAGGCCTTTTTCCATACCAAGCTTCCTAAGGAGTCATATTTTCGAGTGCACTCGTGGGGCTACGGTTGAAGATGTATATTGTTGTAGCAATTGTATCCCCCAAATAGGAGATTCTCAATCCCTTAGTTTGTAGCATGCATAGTGCCATTTCAGCCACAATACATTTTTTTCTTTCAGCTATGCCATTCTGCTCGGGTGTGTATGTTGTAGCATGTTGCCTCTTGATGCCATTCGTATCACTATAACTCTCGAAAGCTTTTGAGGAGAATTCTCCTCGACAGTGAGTCCACAAAAATTTGATCTTGCACCCCTCTCATTTTCTACAAGGGCTTTGAACTTCTTGAATGTATCTAGGGCTTCACTTTTGGCCTTCAAAAAATATACCCAACAGTTTCGTGAGTAATCATCAATAAAAGTGATGAAATATGATGACTTGCCCAAACTCTTAGTCTCGATAGGACCACATATGTATGAATGAACAAGCTGAAGTGGGTGATGAGCTCTCCATGCACTACCCTTTGGAAACCTTTCCCTTGCATGATTTCCTTTAGAAAATCCTTTACAAACCTCCTTATGCTCTTCTACCTTGGGCAAACCCGAAACTAATGCATGCGAGGTTAGAAACTTCAATCTCTGAAAATTTCAATGCCCATACCTCAGATGCCATAACCAACTTGAATCCTCATAAGCCATATTAGCAAGATTGCTATTATGTTCATCAAACCTCAAGGGAAACATCCTATTTCTTGTCATAGGCACAACAGTGATCACCATATTTCCCTTATTCTTATCATAGATAGTA
>APFE031239991.1:0-17344 GCA_000404065.3 Pinus taeda | reverse complement strand
AGATCTTTGTTCTTCGATAGTAGTATGTTGTTGTGATTCCACAGGTGCTCTTTGAAGTTGGGCAGATGAAGAAGAAGCAGCGAAGCTCTATCAGGAAGGAGAGGAAATCAAGCGCAAGACTAAGGTTGGTATCCTTGGTCCCCCTCTTGTCTATTTTCATAAAGGAAAATGAAAGTATACTTTACTTGTTTGTTTCTAAGATAGCTACTAGTCTTAGTGGGAATAGTAGCATTCAAGTGGACACTATTCCCGGTAACAACAATATGCATGTATTATGTGCCCAACCTATCTTTCCCAGGAAATTCTAACTCATAACGAGTTAAATCTTCTATCCTAATGGTTAAGGCCCCTTTATCAAACTTCGTACACAAAAGTATTCATTACAATAGGTCAGCCTTTCTATCAGAACATAAAACTCTTCCTTCATTAACCTTTAATTAACCTTTCATTAATTATTAATGCCTGCAGATGTTTATAACCAAACCCCTCTTTAAACCTTGGTAATCTTGGATTTACACATGAAAACCTTCATATCGCACTATTTCTATTATAATGTTTATATAATAGAAATATATTGCAAACATACCTTTTCCACCCAATTGCACAGTTATCGAGACATCCTTTATCGCTATCGCTCTACACTCCTCCATGGGGTTTTGTTAACAAAGGCCTCCTCTGTATCTGATATGTGATTAACACAATATCGGATCCCAAATCTTATTAACTGAGCCATATAACAATATCGGGTCCGCCTTACCATTCACTTATCACATTCCTTCTGATCTCTGAAGCCCCCAATGCTGATTTGCGATGGCCAATTTAATCGCAACCATCGATCAGGATTGCGATCTGACGATCGACGATTAATCACCTGATCGTCGATACCACCCGATGTCAATCGCTGATTTACCGTAAATGTCGATTACGGATAATCGTTGTCGGCGATATCTTAAAACTCGTAACCGCTAACCCTCATCACCTCCAATCACCGATATGCGATTAAATCATGATCGTTGATCTCGCCACGATCCAACGGTCCACAATTAATTGTGCCTATCCATTGCACTTCTCCAAGCCTAGATTGCGATTTAATCTCAATTGTGGATATTACAGGTCCAACGGTTACTGAGCTTTAGTACTTGCTTTCCTCTATCTGCCTATTTATTTTGAATTTACACTATTTTCTTCAGTTCTTTTGGATTTCGAGGTTTATTAAAGGTTTGGACTTATGCCTTCGCTATTCTGTTGCGCCCCCCTATGGATTAACCTCAATGCACCAATGGTTTCAAAGGATTATCCACGATCCTTTGTCTCGTTCCCCTATGCATTCCATTTGATTCTATCTCGCCCATTTTCCTTTTGTTGTTCTACTTGAATAGTTCTCCATTTCTCCTCTGCACATCCTTCTAATTTTTACTTGCAATCCTGTTTCAGAGTCTACAAATCATGCCTAATCCAACACTCGAACATGCATTCCACTCATAATTGAAATAATATATTAATGATATAAACAATGGATTACATAACTAAGCCTCTGTGTCTCACACAGGCCTGATTTTCTCTTTACAATGGCCTCTGTTTACATTCTCTGCCCATAGGCTTACAAACCACACTTTAGCTATCTATCTCTCTAACTTTTCTAACCTGTTTAACCTCTGTCTCTGCTTTTTAGGCTTACATTTATACCTAGGGATTCTAAAACCAATTCTGGTTTAGATCCATGAATTCCTTAACAAAATTCCTAAATCTCCTCATTGTTCCTAAAACTCCTCTCAAATCCCCTAAATCCATGAACTGACTCCTAATCTAAGATTTACAATCAATTCTCAAATCCCTCAATCTCTCAACTATCCTAAATCTCTCATGTTCCCCTATATTCGAGAACATTTACAAATATGCCTCACAATATTCAATTAATTCCCTATTCTAGCTTCTCTCATTAAAATCACTCAAAACATTAAGAATTACATTTAATTCACACTTAGGAAACCAAGTTCCTTGAAAACACAATACCCTATGTCTACTAGATTACAATGAGTTTTCTTAGCCTGAATGCTCCTGCATCACTTGGCACACAGTCAGATTAGTTGCATTTGTCACAGAGATGCATGCATATCTATGCTTAACAAATGAATATCAAAGCAGGAAGAAGGACTTATTACCTCAAGTCTCAGTGTGGTGTTGCTGGAGAATGCAATGTAGCTAGGTGGAAGAACCCTAAGCTAGCTCTAGATCAAAACCTACACATAGATAATACAAGCATAATATCATAGCAGAAAACCTTGATAAGAAATGCATGAACATATAAAGATATCTAGCTGCATATATCTAAGTCACTCATAATAACGACATTGCATAAACATATAAACAAGTTATACTACCAACATTGTGGAGTGGACAACACAATTTCATTTCTATATTGATGTAGAAAAGAGTGATTACAACCATCGGTTGTATCAGCCTTCCCTTACCACTCTAGCTTCTCTCTCTCTCCCCCTTCTTAACCTCTTCTGATGCCTTAGTCTGAGACTATGCTTGATAGTCAAATAGGTAATCATTTCAAATAGTTCAAACTTTTCCACAGTGGCCCTAGCCTTGCATATATAGCATGTGAGGATAGGGTTTCAAAGTCCTTCATGGGTTCCATTACACAAAAGCAATGATGTTTCCATGCCTTTGTGCTCTTTCCCATTTGTAGACTCCATTAGGAATTAGTAATTCCTCCAAATAGGTTGAGTTTTGATGTTTCCCTACTTCTGTGAGCTGACATAGGAGAGAATCTCGAGATGTTTTTTTGTCAAATTGTTCCCTTGACCCATAGAAACTCATTTAGGTTCACTAACGCTCTTCCCAAGGTACAGACAGAGTTACCCTAGGCACTAACGCACCCTTAGCCTTGCTAGGAATCTCTATAAAGTAGATTGCTAGTGCCTAGATGATGTTAGCTTGACAACTGGGCCTGTGAACTTGGTCAGTCCTTCCGTCATCATTTCTTTCTCCTGTGAGCTGGTGAGGAGGTGATTTTCCTATATAACACCTTGACCTGGATCACCTTCAAAAGAGGAGATGGATCTGTAGATTTGGGAATGGTGAAGGGAAATACATTGTTGAAATGTCATATTAACTATGGATTGAATATAACTTCAAAAAAAAAAAAAAATCAAAACATGATGGGGGAGGACCTAGTGGACCCCATGCCCGAGTTGATGTGGTAGTGTCATGGGCCCCAAAAGGGACTATGTGGATGCCATGTAGGGACCCATGGATGATATGGACACACATTATGTTGACATGGTAATTCCACATGGTCCACATGTGGATGCCACGCATCAGCATCATGATGACATGGATACATGCTATGTTGAAATGGTAGTGCCATTTCGACCACAAATGGATGCCACCACGATGATGTGCACCATGTGTGATGTCATTGTGGCAGCACACATGGGCTGGATAGGGACCACGTGAGTGCCACATGGTAGTTCAATTTTTATGTGGCTCTATATGATTGGCTAAAATTCTGATGAGCATAACTTTCAATCCAGGAATTAGATTGAGATAAAAAATTATTTCTCCTGAAATCTCTAGATGAGTTGAATGCAATGGTGGCACTTTTTTAGGTTTGATGACATTGGAAAAAAGAGATTTTGTAACCCCATCTTCATATCAAACCTTGGATATCAAGTCAAATAAACAAGTCTCACCTCCCACAACCTAAGATAGTACAAGTGGGAGGGAGGGAGTGTTATAAAGTGATATCAAAGCATATGTTCAACAATAGACATGAAGAGGTTCACATGAAAATTTAATACAACAATTTAATTATTGATTATGTAATTTTTCTTTGGATTTATGGATGATATGAATACTAACATTGATAAAATGATGGTTTTAAACTTATTGTTGATGTGGTTACTAACATGTTAATATGTCCTTTGTTTCTTGGAATATGTGGCTAACATGGGTTTTCGATGTGTCTTGAACATTAGTTCAAAATTATTAGTGTCGACATAACAAGGCCATAAATTAAAATGTTTACACTTGAAATATCTAACAGTTGTGTATGTGATAACACATAAGGGTATAGAAATTGCAGCAAAAAATAGAGGAATGGCTAGCAGTATGGTATAGCACAATATGCACCAAAACTATCGTGAACAAGAAGAGAAAAGTACCCCTAGTGAAATAGATGCCCACAAGAGCCTGAGAACTAAGTTGAAGAGTTGTAAAGTATGGAGCGAAAGACATTATAAAACAAGAAGAACAGGCAAAGCTAAAAACCATGTTACTACAAAATATGTCTTACATGCAAGGGTCGTTTCAACATACACCAACCTATAGAAATGTGAAAGGGTATCATGATCACAAGGTTAGAGAGTAATCTTATTAATTTGGGAAGAAGAAAATACTATTGACAGGTTAGGGTTACGAAGAAGAACACCTAATCTATGAGTTCCCTAACAAACCACAAAAGAATAATAGCTTATGTAAACTCCAGACACATGAACTAGCAGCCAACAATGCATGAGAGAGATCAAGGAACATTCCCACGAGCTCTCTAAAATACTAAAAAGTACTCTTGAACTATTTAAAAATATTTTTGTAACCTTAAATTTGTTGTAGACCTTAGGTAGACTTTAATTAAAATTTTGTGCATGTGATAGTATGTTAAGTGTTAATGATGAATTCACCCGGATGCGGGTGTTAACAACACGTATGCATGATAGGACAGCCCAAGACGGCAGCTGGCCAACGCTCCAGCAGGTCTAGGCGGCTCAGAGCATATCAGAAGCAGGCATTCAAAGCCCTGAGTTATTGTAGACAGAGAAGGATAGTTATGGCACTGTGCAGAGGCGTTAATGCACAGAGGGAATGTTGGTCTGGGTTGGAGGACCGCGCGCGCAGCATAAAGGAAATGGAACAGGATATCGTGGGCACTAAGGAGAGCTTCATATGGCTCAGTAGAGGGCGCACCAGGGAAGAGAACAGAGCTCGGAAGCCTCCCCGGGTCAGGTCTCTGCATCTTGGTTTTGGTTTTGGTAAGGTGAGAGGATCCCGTAAGTCTTCCTCTGCTCCTTTTAGATTTCCTCTGTGGCTCTTTACAGTCAATTCCACTTCCTCTCAGTTCATTTTATGGTTGGGTACCTGGCTTAGAAGTCTGGTGTTGCCTGCATCCAATTGGCCTCCTCGCTCTTACAATCCGTGTTTGCTCAGCCGGCGCCCCCAATTGACAATGCCGCGCCTTAGAGGCACCCCCATACGCGACAATAACACTGGCTCCAGGGGTGGTTCTTGTAGCAGAGGTGGCTCTGTTTCGCACAATGTCTCTCCAGCAACCTCTGTTCCGCCCCCCTCACTGCCCTATGATAATTCTGGCCCGTCCATAGCCCCTGTTGCGCCCACCTCTCCGGCTTCGAACAATTCGGGCATTTCCCTGAACAGCTCCTTCCACTCAGCACGTTTTCAATTTAGGAGTCGGCTTAATAAGCCACTCATTTCAGCCTTAGTGACTGTGATCTTTGAGGAAGAAGAAGAGCAGATCAGCTCTGACAATCCATCCACCGATCCATCGAGCGCTCGGGTGCCCAGCAACAGTCCAGGTAGCCCATCGGGGGCGGTCCTCAATGACCCAGAAAAGAAGGATTCGGAGAACCAGACCCTGTCTGCTCAGGAGCCCGTTACTGATAGCGAGCCAATGCGTTTTAGCAACATCCTCCATCTGGTTCTCCCGCCAGGCAGAAGCGCAACGGATGTTGAGGACAATGTAATGGTGGAATGGGTCAATTTAACTCCCGACAAGGAATTTGGCTTGCCTCTGCAGGATTAAGCTCGCCAAGCCTTCCAGCAAGCTTCAGGAAGATAAGCATTTTTGGTCATGTCAGCGTCCAAGTGTCTGTTTGTTATGTTTATGTCCAGGTGTCTGTTTGTTTAGTCTTTTCTGTGTCAAGGTGTTTGTACAAGCCGTTCACAATGAATATGTCCAGGTGTTTGGGTAAGAAGTCCACAAGGAAAATGTCAGTAGCATTTTTGCAACTTTTTGTAACAGTTTTAAGACAGAGCAATCTTTTTTGTAAATTCCAGACAGCAGTATGCTGGCAAGAGTTTTTGACAGAGGGCAGGTTACTACCCCCTCAGAGGTTAAACCCTCTATGTAAATAATTTTCCTTTTTATTTAATAGAATAGTCTTTATCGAGAAAAAAAAAAAAAAAGTGTTAATGATGAATTAAATATATAAGGTTTAATTGTTACAAATGTCTCAAATGAATTGAAGTATTGAACACAAGAATTCAAGAATCACTGATTTTTTTTTAAATCGAGATATTATAACTCATTCATGGATTAATTGACTAATGATTGATGTGTGTCTAGAAAAATTATATGCACGTGATTGCAAGGGGAGGGGATTCCATAGTTGTTACTAGAAAGAAAATTGGGTCTTAAAACCTGCTAAAAATTTAAGGAAACTTATTTCTATTTTTAATCAAATTGTTATGCTTACTCAAATGCTAACTATTATGAATTTCTAATGAGCTTGCAAGAATGCCTTGCATAGCTACATTAGAGGGAATATGAGGATAAAAGATCAATTAGGAAAGCCTTATTGGCTTAATATGAACCAACTGGCCAACAATAATACCACTATAAAAATGGCTTAAGTGAATTTCCCCCGATTGAAATTATGCTTGGAAAACATATATTTTACATTTTGTGAATATGTGAATAATAAGTAACAAGAAAAGGGTATAATTATGCCATTTCATTTGAAATCTCATTTGTTGAGAACCATCATAGTAGGAGGATAATTAGTTTAATTTCTAAAATACAATGTCTGTGTGAATGCTACCTAAATAAAAAATAGTACCTTCCACACTTAAGGTAATATAATGAGGTTATCTGATGGATTTCATGTCTCGTGGATTACCCATCGGACAAGTGTGCAAGAATTATCTATTGTTGTTAAGTACCATTCTTAGTGTACATATGATATGTTTGGGCTTGCAAGACTGTCCATATGAATATCTCAAAATAATAGGAGTTGAAAGTTAACTTTTAAAATGATGGATTGTAAATAACATGGAATGTGTGAATGTACGACACATGCATGATTTAATTTGTATGTATATATTTATATGTATGAAAGAAGAAATTGTTTAAATATAAACATTTGATATGTGATGCAAAATTTCATGGAGACTTATGAGCAACAAAATTGATAGGGTTGTGAGTAATATGTGAAGTTGAGATAATTTCAAGGATTGTTGAATATTGCAATAGAAATTATGCTATAATATAGCTAGAATACAGAAGGCTTCAAATGAAAGTGCTTATAATGGCCAAGTAAGTGAGGCAAGTAGTAAGCAAAGGTAAAGGGAAGGAATTGGGTAATAATTCCTTTAAGCGAAATTTCATATCATTTGCTTCAAAATTAATGCATGCATTACATTGATGCCTAGGAAGGAGATGCTTAAGGTAGGTAACCTTCTATGTGAAACATTGCAATGGCTTTAGTAATGCATGAAAAAGGAATAGAGAACTAAATTTCTCATGAATTTAAAATATGAATCTCTCAATTTGACTCTTTGGAATGTGGAAATAAAAGTTTGGTTGTATTATGAAATGATTAGAATAGATGTAATGCACAAATATGATGCTATTATAATTTCATTTTCAATTCAATGGAGAGATAAAATTGTTATGTGTGTAATAATACTGAGAACACATCAAGATATTTTGTGAACCTTTACATTGAAAATGTTGCATTTATGAATATTGATAGTTGTTTGATTGATTCAAAGATCAAATTGCAGGAAGAGTGTTGAAAATGGGTGTGAGATATAAGCCACCATGACAGAATATCACCATGTACAAGGGAGCCTAATAGCATGATTAAAAGTCTCATATTTATGAGATTTGGTTGTTGAATGAAGTGCATCTAGACAATTAAAAAATTTTGGTTTGCAATTTTGAGTATATCTCATGAGGATCGAATGTTGTGACACAAATGGAATGATGGAGCAAGGAGCTTAGGAATAAGACTATTTTGGAGACATGGAATCCCCATGGCACTCTAATTACCTTGTTAGGTCCCTATACTACTAGCATAACGCTTTATTATTATTAGTGCAACCCCCTTATTGTATTAGTATGCCCATATAGTCCCCATGTTGTTATTATTGTGCCCCATAGAAGCCCATTACTGTTATTGTTTTGCCCCTACAATATTGTTGTTATGTAGGCTCTGGTTGTATTGGGACCCCTTGTACTCCTATATATAGAAAGGAGGTCTTGTCATTTGTATCATTCTTATGAATATAAATTACATAAAATAAAGTGAATATAAATAATGTAAATAATCAAATAATCAAATATTGATTATGTTGTTGGCATTATGGATAAAGTGTTGTTCTTGATGGCAACTCTTGCAGGTGATGGATGATCAGCTTTCAAATATTGGAGAAAATAATGGGTACGCAGGTACTCAGTACAAAAGGTGCGTACACGCAGGTATTCCATACAAAAAGTGCGTACATACCCGTAGGTCACCCGTTCAGAAGGTGCATACCCCCAGTGCACACTCTTCAAGGCAGTAAAGCGCACACACGTGGGGTTTCTTATGTTTAACCCTTGGTATTTAGCCGACGGTATTGTATTATTATGGTTTTGGCCCGTGGTATTGGTCCATGATTTGAGGAAGAGCTTGCCTATATAAAGCAAAGGAGATCATTTGGCTTTTGAAAATTGAATATCTTAAGATCTGAAATATTGGGTTCTCGGTTTAAAATCTTGATCTATAAAAGAGAAATTGAAAGTGAACCTGTGAAGGGTGATCTCTCGAGCGCAAGACCAGATCTGAGCATCTGACTGTATTTCGACCCTAATCAGAGGTACGCAGGTGATTAACAGTGCGAGTGCGTGGATACGCAGAGGCGACGAAGGGGCCGTGTGTGGGTACGCAGAGGCGACGAAGGTGCAGTGCGTGGGTACGCAGAGCGACAGAGGATCAGGTGCGTACGCACAGAAACTGTACACGGTGCGATAGTATCTTTGGGTGCGTGGCTTCAGTGAAGTACACGGCACGATAGTGTATCTGGGTGCGTACCTTCAGCAACAATACAGAGCGCGATTGAAGAACAAGTGCGTAGGCACACAGTGCAACAGAACGCTGTCTGCGGGTATACGCAGGGGCGCAGAAGGTGAAGTGCGTGGGGGACGCAGGCCAGTGAAAGGAAAATTGCGTATCTGTCTTAAGATCTTCTGTTGACTGAATTTTTCTGTTGAAAATGTGTTCTAGGTTTAGTTCTGTTTTTGTTGAACTGGTTACTGCAGCTGACTGTGTGATTTACATTACTTGATGATCGTTTGATGTATATGGATCCAGTTTGAAAATTTATGAAAAGTGGTCCTTGAAAAGAAGTAGGGGGTTGTAGCTCCCTTCCAGAAGAGACTAGAAAACGAGAGAGAGTTGTAGCTCTCTGCAGGTTGCAGCCTGCGTACTGGTAAAGGACTACACCAATACAAGACCATTGTAAAAGGAGTTTCTAATTTGAAAGAAGATAGAGACATATTGCAGCAGGTGGTTTTCACCCACATTGGGTTTCCACCTTATATCTGGTGTTCTTTGATGTGACTGTCTGTTTTTCTTGTTCATGCTCATTATTTTATGGTACTGCTTATGCAAAAATAATTCAAAGTGTAAATAAGGAAGATTTGGTAAAAGAACTAGATAATACTGATTCACCCCCCCTCTCAGTATTATTTTCAACATTAAATAGTCATTAAGTTAAGTGAAAAGGCATGTCTACAAAGACATGCCCAATCGTGAAAGGATAACTGCCTAGTATAAATGCGGGTCCTCATTGCAACATTTGACATAACTTATACATTTTTATATATAGTAAATTATTATTACAAAATACCTCTTGTGTATTTTTACATTAAAGCCAACAAGCTACCATTTTTCACATTTCGGTGGTATCAGAGCCATGGCACAAAATATAATCATGTGAGCCTTTGAATGTTTCTCGCCACACATATTGCCATTATGTTCACATCCTAAATTCATGAAACATTTTAGTAAAATTCAAGAAGCATTTCAACGTTTAGAAAAATCATTTGTAGAAGTTAAAGCATGTCGAAAGGAAATCAATAATAAGGGAGATGACAGCAACATTGAAGGAATGAAACAAGGTGAAGCATTAGATAATTATATTGTTGAAGATGAAGATGTTGTAGAAAATCATCAAGATGATTATTCTAATGAAGCTAATGTAGATCAAGATGAGGATTTCAATGAAGTTAGTCTTGATATGGATGAGAATGACATAGATCAAGATGATGATCCAAATGAAGATGATGTGGATGAGGATTACCTTGAGAAACAAGGAGATGTGCAATATCATAATAATGAAGATGTTTTCAATTAAAAACTACCATCTGTGGCTTTGGAGAAAGAGTTGGTTTTTGTATATATTGACAATGAAAGGATATTAGTTTTATCCTTGTTGAAATAATATGTCAATGAAAGAATGCCATCAGTGGTTCTTAAGGAAAATCAGGTTATGACACTTCCAGATTATGACAATAATATAGGTATCCTTCAAGATAAAGATGAGCCTGCTAGCTGGAAGACTGTTGAAGAAGCTTAAAAAAATGATGAACATGAAATTAATGGCATGCCTTTCCCCTTAAAGGATGGGAAGTAAAAAAATAAATTTGAAATTTTTATAAGTGATCTTGATAAATAAGTTGATGAAGAATATATGAAGAAAGTTTTGGGTACAGTTAGTGAAATTAATTTAATACAAATATCTAAGAACCCTCCATCTCAAGATAATAATAACAACACAATGCTAAGTCCAAAGTTAGATCTCAAGGTTATTTTTTACTACATTATAGTGTTGAGCACTAGAGTTATGGCGGATCTCTCGAGTGAATTGGTTTTTAATTACCAAAACCTTTTAGACTATTACAACACAATTTGGAAATTTGAAGAAGGGAACAAGTATTAGAAAGGTATGTGGCTGAAATTGAATTTGGTTCATGAGTACAATGAAAAAAACGGAGAAAGGAATAATTCATTAATAAACTGTTTGGAGAGCCAACAGGTTTTTGAGACCAAAAATGACACAATGAGGCAACTTTTGGAGTTTTTTGTCGATTTTTTGGTTTCACAGAGATGGCTAAAATTTGAAGATTGTAACAATTGGGCTAGAGAAAAGTTTGAGGATTACTTTTCAAATCATGTAAATCAGCTTATTTTCAACTCCCCTGAGAATGCAGCCACAAGCACAAGGCCACCATTCTGGTCTGATCCAAAGTGTTTCCCAAAACCCTCAAGCTTTACTTCCCATGATCCCAGTCACATATTCCTAATTCTTGCAGCCTCAATCTTAAGAGCTAATATTTATGGCATTCCCATTCCTAACTAGGCTTCAAATTCAAGGAGATTAGAAGAGGTGGTAGAAAGAGTGTATCTTCCAATTTTCAAGCCAAAGGAAGGCGTGA
The DNA here is from genome assembly GCA_000404065.3 of Pinus taeda. NCBI lineage: Eukaryota > Viridiplantae > Streptophyta > Pinopsida > Pinales > Pinaceae > Pinus > Pinus taeda. Next base: position 5,838 of record APFE031239991.1, on the reverse strand, counting down.
AAATTGTGATAGATGAGAAAGCTACAAATGTGAACCCTCTACATCTATTGATGATGCTTCTTTTCCTCCTCACATGTCATTGACAGACCAAATCTCAATTAAAACGACCTCTGGTCATTACATTGTAAAACAATATATTGTTGCAACTGGTTGCACAGAGCTCTTCACCTCATTGAATTACTCATATACCATGGAAAAACTGAAAATGATAACCATGAAATGTAAAACTCCCTCCGTTGTTTATCGAAATTTATCCAGGTCTATTGAAATTGGGTGCTTTGCATTATGGAAATTTATGCCATATACGTGGTCTGTGGAATATAAATTATATAAAACAATTATTTTATATAATTATACAAAAGGGTTTTGTGATACATGTTTGGATAACCAGTTTTCAGAAAATGGCTACTATGTATCTAGATCTTCGATAGTTGTGGAATGCTCTCAAAAAGAAAATGATGACCCTCTCTATTGGAGAAACAGACGAAAATGGAGAATTCATGGTGGAATTTCGTTCCAGTATTCTTCAATCTTCTGATCAATTGAACAAGTGTTGGGTGACTCCACCTAACAACACTCAAGTCTCCTACAATATTCCCTCAATAGTCACACCCTCAAATATTGTGTTACACTTGGCTTCCAAGGGAGTTTTCATGTATAGTGCAGGCATGTTCAGTGATCGCCATGAAACTATGCCTGATAGAAGCTGCAAGAATGTTTATATTATAAATGATGTATCAAAAAAATTGTGGGAATTGGTTTTTATCGACAGTCTGCAAACCCAGCTTGACATACCCTTTCCGATGTCTTGTTCGTCGTTCACACCAATCCACACCACTGGATTATTCCACTATAAGAAAAAGAAAAAAAAAATCATTTATGTTCAGGCAGATAAACCCTTTCCTGCTATGTCCGCAACTGGGATCTTTCTGTTGTTGTTAAGCCCAGTTCCTTTTTCCCTTGGCAAAATGTCTTCTGGGTACTCCTCCATCGCCATGAACATCTACATCAGGTACTCTTTCAGAAAGCCATGAACCTTGACATTGTGCATCCTATTCCGACCATATACGATGTTGTGTTGAAAAAATGTGGAACACCGAAGCATGTTGCATTAAAAACTGTGGAACGCCAAAACGTGCCCATTTGAAGCAATTTGTGCTTATTCGAAACACATTTTAATTAGATGGTTACACATATATAAATCAAATATATATACTATATTATTAAAAACTTTAATATAGTTTATATAAGTTGATTTATTTAAATAATAATTTAAAATAAACACACACACACACACACACACACATATATATTATTTAAAAAAATTAAAAAAAACTAGTTCAAGACAACATTATTAGAGAATTCCACATGCTAAGGTACCAAAGATGAATTATAACATGCAAATATGACCTACCTGATGTGAAGAAAGTTGTTAGCTACAAGCTTTGAGGGAAAAGCTTCTAAAGGAAGGAGCAATGTTACAAATATAAATTACATAAAATAAAGTGGATATAAAATTATAATCTAAATAATAAAATAATCAAATAATGATTATTTTAAATAGTCATTAAGTTAAGTGAAAAGGCATGTCTACAAAGACATGTCCAATCATGAAAGGATACTTTCCTAGTATATATGTGGGTCTTCATTGTAACATTCGACATCATTTATACATTTTTTATATATAATAAATTATTATTATAAAATACCTCTTGTGTATTTTTACATTAAAGCCAACAAGCTACCAGTTTTGATGTTTCAATCATTCAAGAATTGTTCATTTATGTAATTTCAAGGAGGTTTCCTCCTCAAAGAGGATGATTCTGAAGCATTGATCTATATTTTCTTATATTTTGTCAGCTGGCTGCATAACATTTGGTATCAGGGCTTTGGATTCTAGGGTTTCACTGCTTCAAACAGGTCATTATGTAATTTTCGCTATAGAGTTTTTTCTACACAGTTCCAAAATCTGAAATTAAAACCCATTTGAGTCAAAATCTTGATTAACCTTGGGTGTAAATTTCAGATCTGATCTCGCTATATTTTCGAAGATATGATCCAAGGGATTCAAGTTTTTTGTTGGCTCTCGAATTATATCTCAAACAAGTGACTTGGGGAAAATCGCCATAACTTTCTCTCTGAGCATCAGATTGAAATTTCGTGAAACATTACAGAAAGAGGAGGGACTTTGGTGTTTTTTGTATCGTTTTCACGTTAGAAGGTCAAAAAAGTGACACATGGAACTTCATACAAGTTCGCTCTACAGAACTAGTCTATAATCAAGCCATCTTGAGATATTTGAAATAACTCTTTCTTGGAGAATCCAATCCTAATCACACTTGTGTGGTTGGAAATAGGACTCAGAGGGCTACCACGGGGTGAAATTTTAGACATTGGAGATTCGAAATTATAGAGATACAACAGATTCAATATCGAGCTCCTACAAAGAGAAAAAAGTTGTGTAGTCTTTTTAAAATTTTGCATAAGTTTGATTTGAAAAATTAATTTGAAGTAATTCAAAGGGCATAGTGAAGCATAATTAACATTAATTTATTCCCCGAAGAAAGAAAATTGAAACACCTAGTAAGCAACCTAAAATCTCTACCATGACTCATGAAGAAGAGGAAGAAATGCAACATGATATATCCAAATTACGAGACCAAGTGCAGCGAATTCCACTTTCACAAAAAGTAATAGAAGCTAAGATGGAGGGTTTAAGAAAGGTGTGGAAGCTAATATGAATGGTGTGGAGGCTAATATTTATGGAGTGGAATCTAAGATGGATGGTTTATAAGTAAACATTGAAGATTTGAAGAAAGACATGGAAGGTTTGAAAGGAGGTTTAGCAAAGTTGCTTCAAGAAATTTGTCCTAATCGTGAAAAGGTGGTAGAGGAAACTCATGATGAGAACAAAAGAAACGTTAATCATGATTCCATATAATTTAATGTTGGATCAAAGACCCACTATGTTCTAAAGATCGATATGAGGAAGTTTGATTTCAAGGATCCCTTAACATGGATAATACATATGGAGCAATATTTCGATCTCCATAATGTGAAAAACACACAAAATGTACGCATTGCAACTTTATATTTAGAACCCAATCAATCTGTATGGTATCGATGGATTTTCTCTCGTAAAAAAATTGTCACTTTTGCCAATTTTTATGGAGGAAATGATAGCACATTATGAGGATACAAAAAGCAACACCTTCTTTAGCCAACTGATAAATTTCAAACAAAAGGGTTCAATGGTGGATCACATTGAGGAATTCCAAAAATTGAATATAAGGGTAAAATATATTACAGAGGAGCGTAGAATTGATGTGTTCATATGGAATTTAAAGAATAACATCCAACATGAGGTTCGCATTTGGGAACCTAATTCATTGGAGAAGGCATTCAGGCTAGCAAGAAAAATTGAAAGCAAAATTATGGAAAAAAAGGAAGCCTACCACTCACAACTATAAAGATGGAAGTGTTGCTTCCCCTAGCCTTCCACAACCTACAAGGTTGACACCACAAAAATTGGAATAAAAAAGAGCAAAAAGACTTTATTACAGTTGTGATAGCAAATACATTAAAGGTCATAAGTGTGCTGAAAATAAATAATTTTACATAGATTGTGAGGAGGAGGGAGAGAAGGAACAAGAAATGTCAAAAGAAGAGGATATACACCAAGAACCCACCCTAGATAAAGAAGAAATTAATTTGACCATGTCTTGTGATGCATTGGCAGGAATTACCTCTCCTCAAACTCTGAAGATAGAAGGACATATCAGGAAGAAAAATGTAATCGTGTTGATTGATTCGGGTAGTACCCATAATTTTATTCATTGTAAGATAGCCAAGGAATTGAATTGCTTCCTATATCCAACACCAAAGTTTCAAGTGATGGTTGCAAATGGAGGAACCATAAATTTCTCTAGAAAGTGCCATTATATCAAGTTATCCATGGGAGAATATGTAATGAATAGTTCAATGTTTTCCATTCCAATGGGTGGTGTTGATGTTGTACTAGGAGTCCAATGGCTACAACCTTTGGGTACAATAGCTTTTAATTTTCAAGAACTTTTCTTGAAATTTTTTTGGGAAGGAAAGGAAGTTGTAGAAATTTCAGAATAATATGACACTTATTCACAAAGATTATCCTGATTATACACTATTTCAGAATCATGCATAATACATAACCTCCTCTACGTTGATCATCAATTTTGCAGTATTAAGAAACAATCGCATGCGCACATTGAAGCATCAATCACACATATCAACACATTATGTACCCAGGGAAAGCATACAGTTGAAAACCCCCAACTATTTGTATATTATATTGATTGAGAACATGTAACAATACATAGTACAATACTCATCACAAGTACTCAGTACTATCACCTATTACACACAAACTAGCTCAGATTTGAATCAATCACTGGCTCAAATCTCGTCCGCTGCTTGCATGCCTCCACTGTGCAATCCTGCATGAGAATACTATTGAATCATTGAACCAAACTCGTATTTCCCTTGTGTAACACTACGCAATCCTCATTGGCAACTCAATCCCACTGATTGTGCAAATCACATGCACAACTATAGTCACAACTAATAGCTATCTTGCCCTTTCACTCACCTCTAACACTTGTCTCCACTAAACTGTCCATGCACTGAGTTAATTGATGTATTCCTCAGTTGATTCATGAGTTAATAATTAGTGAATTAATTAATAATTAATTCACATCACTCAACATTAGTCTATTTGTCAGTTAGACTAACTACAGCTAGTTCAACTAAGTCAAATTGAACACAACTCCATTAACTCCTGATCCAACTCCACAGAACTCAATCACTGAAGTCCTAACTGAAGTCCTCCATGCAATAGCTCAACTAACCCATTAGAAAAGTGAATTTCCTTCTGCCAGTTGCATGTGCCACATTTGTAGCTCGAACTGAAGTGCTCCAAGAGAATAAGATAATGTTTATAGTCCAAATATTATTAAGAGTTAATAATATTCGACTGTTCTATTTTTAGCCTGGCAGTCTAAAAATAGACTCCGCCCATATGTCTAAAAATATAAGCCCATATATTTTTACCAATATTACCAATCATCCATAAATAGCATCCTGCAACTCATAGACCATGATCCATATGTTTAAAAATAGACATAGTCTAAAAAATTTTGGGTTGTGTTATATTCTTTCCACATAGTTAACATGGGGTTTGAGGGGTACCCGTAACCCCACTTTATGGGGTCCGGGGCAGCGCCCCGGAAAATTTTTGTTTTTGACCCTATGTTAGGTTGGGCGGACCCACCTATGGTTTTGTGCATAATTTTCGCACGTGTTTTTTGGACGTGATGGTTTTCGGTCCATGGTTTTGGACGCGATGGTTTTTTGGTCCATGGTATTGGATGCTTTGGCATGTATAAATATGTATTGTAACATTGAAAGGAACATAATAGAAAATCAAGCTGGTAGTCCCGGTTTTGGGATCCAGTGGGAAATCTCTGTGTATATGTGGTTTATGTGTTATGCTCTCACATTTTTATTTTTCATGTGATTTAGAATTCGTATGCAGGTAATTTCTGTACGGGGTTAAAACCTACATTTGGTATCAGAGTTGTTTTGGCTTCAAGGGGACACCTTTGTTGCTTAGGGGTTTCGCTCGGGCTTGTGGTAGACCCTGTTCAGTGGGAGATCTACAAGATCGATTCTGGTGGTGAAAGAATATGGTGAGCAGCGGAAAGATAGAGATTGAGAAGTTCAATGGTCAAAGTTTTGAGTTGTGGAAACTCAAGATGGAGGATCTGTTGGTGGATAAAGATCAGTGGATTGCGGTAGATC
>APFE031239982.1:95580-111470 GCA_000404065.3 Pinus taeda | reverse complement strand
TGTTTAAGTATTGAGTCAGCTTTTAGTTAAGTGAGAGTCAATTTGTGTCATCCGAGTCATCAGTTTTTAGTCATGCATTTTAGTTTGAGTTTTTGACTCCATTGCCCAATGGATGAAGGCACTATCTGCTTTCCCAGAGATCTGCCGTTCTTGGCACCTCCAAGGAGCTACCATCCCCATTGGAGCCAATGTTAGTGTCAGTCTTTCTAGCCTTCCTCCAGTGATCAAATATGCTCTTATAAAGTGGTCTCAGAGTGTCAAGGTCAAATTTTGTCATTTCAGTGAGTCTTCAAGCAAAATTTGGTCACTAGGCATTAGGTCTAGGGTTTGATTTCACTCCTTTCAAAGTTTCCCAAATGTCAGTCTATGTTACTATTCAGCTGATTCTATCATCATTCAGAGGGTTTTAATCATCATGTCAGGTTCCATTGGGTCATTTCACACCTTGTTCATGCTTCAGTTGCGCCTAGGTAAGGTCATTTCCCTCTCCTAGGGTTTTGAAGCTAATTACTCTTGGATGGTCAAATCATTAGCAAAAATTGTATCCAGATGTTCATACACCTTCCCCTATCCTTCATGTACCTTATCAAACACTTCCCATCACTGAGATCCCCCAAATTCCTCATTTTCGCACAAACCTTAGTTTCTTGCTACAACTTGGCAATTTTCTAGGTTGGGCCTGTGTTTTGCCCTTTTGGACCCCTTCCCCTCACTCGATCTCTGATATTCCACTTTCCACTGCTTCCTAACATCCCTCCCTACTTACCAAAATTTCCCCAAGAATTTACAAGCCCCTCATCCCCTTCATTTCACTTCATTTCGACAAAATTCCTTGTTTCACACATCGGGATAAGTTTCACTCAAAAGATGTTTCAGAGCAATCAAAGATGAATTTTGGAAACCTGAGAGAGGTTTTTGTCCAAAACATTCCAAAGAATAAACACCTCCCTCCCTTTTTACACAGGTGTCATGGTTTTATAGAAATGTCAAAAATACAATCGCCTCGGGAGCATTGATGCACCTCTGAAGTGACCTTGGGAAAATCAAGTTTTCCCTAGCTTGGTTGGCCAAATAATTTTCTTGATGAGTCAAAGGACAATTAGACAAAAATGTATTTCCAATGAACTATCATGAGCTCAATTTGGAGTTGAGGAAGGCATTCAAAAGTTGATTGCAATAGCACTCTGCCTTGAGGCAACCTCATTTGGCACATTTTAACTAGTCTTGGGAGATTTGATTTTTGATAAGGCAAATGAACTCCAAATTGAAAAATTATAGTTGGGTTGGAAATTAGACTCAAAGACCTTTCCAACAAGCCAATCTGAGATTAATTTAGACTCCTGAAAGTGCCCCAAAAGTAGGATGAAAGGCGCGCAACACATAGAGCTCAGGCGCGCGGCGCATAGAGCTCAGGCGCGTGGCGCATAGAGATTTTTGGCCAATTTTTCATCTTTCAGCTCAGAAATTCAGCCAGTTTGACTAGTTTTGATTTGTGATGTAATTTTTGACTTCTCTTGATGTAGTTGATTGAATATGATGTAATTTTGGCACATTTTTACTTGTTCTAGAGGATTCATTCACTAAAAGGTGAAAATTTAATGAATGAATTGGTTTCCTACCTTATAGAGGCAAGTTGTTTTAACTGCCTAGATTGTAGTGCTTTGTTTAGAGTTAGTTGAAACAACTCCTAGGATGATGAGCTCGACCCCTAGAGGCAAGGGAATGGGTTGGCTTGCCTATATTATGTAATTTCTAAATCATTTTCATGGTTGGACTCTTGGGAAAAGCTTGACACTCTATTGTACATTCACTTCTGCATTTTTGGCAAAGGAAAGACCAGGGTTTTGCAGCACTATTTGGGATCCATGTGGCTTTATGTTTTGATGGTGTGCTTCTCTCAGTAATTGTAAGTTGTTATGTGTATCATTTTCCTTCTCTCACCTTCTGCAATTGAACAAATGAAGTGTTAAGGTAGAATCCATAGATTGTTATGCTCTGCCTTTAAATTTGTTTGATTTTCAATGTTCTCACATGTTTAAGGAGAATCCTTGAAACTTTCTTGCTCTCTTTAGCTCCTCACCAGTCTGATCTACCCATTCATTCCCTTAAAAAACATCAAGGCGATCGCCTTCCTTGCCCCATTCAGACCTCTGCAGAAATTGTGCCTCATCCCGAAGCCCAAATTTGCCTTTCCCTGTTTCAACACAAAAACTCCTAAAAACTCAAATCAAACCTTTGTACTTCATACCTAGCCTAAAATTAGCTTCTATTTCAGTCATCTCGAGTCTCATCAATCATCTTTTGCCGAGATTGACCCGGAGAGAGCCCTCTCCTGTCCTCGTAGGGCTAGCTACGAGGCTGAGCGTGGTTTGATGTAGCCTTGAGTTTTACCTTATTTCAGCCTAAGGTAGATTTGAGCGCTAACAACTACAAGGGATAGAGAAATCATAATGTTTAATCAAAGAGAAAAGAGCACATCTAATGCAATTTCACTATATTATTCCTACAAGCACACACAAAACTCTAGATGCATAATGCAACTTTTTCTTTTCATTTCCTTTAATGTTTAGATGAACAAAGGGAAACTAAATGCACATACAATCAACCAGTACTTTTTGCAAGAAACGAAGACTTTACGACAATTCCTTTTTAAAGAAATGAAGACTTTACGACACTTCCTTTTCAGAAAAGATTAATCGAATATACGCTAACTTTGAAAATGGATTGATAATGATAAAGAAATCATTTAAGAAACACTAAACAATCAAGGCCAAAGTTGGGCTAGGAGGAGAAATAAAAATTGATTTCAGAACCACAAGAATCATTGATCTTTCAACAAACAAAAACAGAAGAAACTTTGGAATAATCAAGCCAAAGGTGTGTTTTTTTGCCTAAGAGGAATCAGAGTAGGCCAGAGTGGGAGAAAGTGCACTGCAATGCGTTGTCTCTAAGGCAGGGGCTTCTCTACAGTGCACTGTGTCAAGACCAACACCGTGCTGGTGCTAGAGAGTCAAATCAAGAGACGTTCAAGCACAAATTTTGACTAAAAGCACTTCAAAAAGACTGAAATAAGATCAATAAAGTCAAGCAAAGTCTACTAGGATGTAATATGATGAGGGTAAGCCACCAAGAACAACATTCGTCTCCCCAGTATGGTTGCCAATTTGTTATATGGAATTTTCATCTACGGATAAACACATTTTCCCTAGGTGGGTGACTACACCTAGAACAACAGAAAGAAAGTAGTTTAACCTTTTCTTATAGAAGATAGATGAGATAGAGGAACTTACTTGTAGTCTTTCGGTTCCTTGATCTCTTTTGAATTGCTCCCCATTGCTCCCACTTCAACTAAATCTACTCAAAAGGTACCTGCATCAAGAAAAATAGAAACAAGAAACGATCAAAGCATACATGATATATCTAATATAAAACAATGGAATCAAAGACATTGAAACACATAATCATCACAGATATGAACAATCATATGAGAAAAAGAATAAGCTCTTTATTAATGTAGAAGGAAGAGTATCACCCAATATAGTTCGATCCTGTGCCACTCCTTCAGATTCAGTCCAACCCTCGCCACATCAAAAGCACACTACTCTAGCAGCATAACATTGCTTAACATAAACTCAATTCTCAAACCAACATAATTTTCTTACAAAATTGAGATTCGAGCCCCCTGATCACTATGATGAGTGCTCAATTTATAGGAAGTGGAGGTGATTTTGTAATAAATGAGGGTATTGAATGGCCTTCCAAACTTGGAGTTAGTTTCCATGGAGCAAAGGATGAGAGGATAGGAGGTTAATGGTTCCTTAGCCTATCCAATTTTGAGCTCATGGGAGGAGATAAGAGATGGGATCCTTCTAGAATCATCTAGAATGAAGGAATATTCCCAGAACCCTATGAAAATTTCACTCAATCTCCCCCAACGCAGGTCAAAGAGGGCTTAAGTGCACTGTAGAGCAAGCCACAGTGGGCCTACTTTCTTTGTGGCACACTGTCTCAAGGCTTAGGCTACACTGGTGTCCCAAGGAGGCATTTCAGGAAGGATTCAGGCCAGGAAACTTTCATAGAAGGAAGCATTCAATGAGTTGACTTGTCTAGGGCATGTAACAACTGAATTAGGGTTTGATGAGACCTAAAAGTATTGATCTAAATGTCGGGAGTGTTGTGCCCAAATAGACCTGTAACACACATGTTTATGGCTTAATGTTTCTTGACTTGTTAAGTAGGTTGAATACAATTTGTATATTATCACGGTTGTTGTTTGTTGTTGTTTACTTGTTTCAGGTGTTCACAAGAAAAAACAGAAGATAAATGGAGCAAGGAAATAAGGTTTTCATCAAACAGATAGCATACTAAGAGATAGGCCCTCTAAATCTTCCATAGAATGTTTGTTTGTGGCTAGACCCGCTCTCGGGCTAGAGGAATTGTTTGTGTCTGCACTTAAAATTTTACCTACACCACACCGAGTACTATAGGTTTTGATGCAGGCCCCTTCCTATGGAAATGGGCCTGCTGCGGGCCCCAAAAAAATGCTGTTTAGGGGGGTCAAAACTGCTCCAGAAGTTTAGGACCCGAAAAACTGCTAAAAATAGTAAATGATGAAATGAAAAAGGAAACAGATGAAATTGACTGGGGGGTCTAGGCGGAATAGGTGGGTGGCCACCAATATCCACCTATATCATTCCTCCCCCCTTAGGAAGCAATGGTCCCCATTGTGTGCAGAGCCTTCATGAGGTGAAGAAATTTCCATTGAACTTGGTCCCTGGTGAACCACTTGCCTTGGTGAAGGAGTTGGCCTGCTTTGACAACTCGATATAAATGTATCCTCTCTTGGCAAGTGTTCTTGATCTATGTGTCCATGATCTGATCAATTGTGGCATGTTCCATGCAGTCCGAGTTGAGCTCTATTGGTGTGAATTGTTCTGCAATGTTAGATGTGTCAAATAATGGTGGAAAGTATGACCAAAGGCGATCTACATTGAACACTGGATGCAAACCAAGGAATGGTGGGATACTCAAAGGCATTGTCACCGACAACCTTGGTGATGGTGTATGGCCCATATCAGAGTGGGCGAAGCTTGCGGTGGGGTCTAGCAAGGTGCTCCTTCTGCAAAATGTAGCCAAACTTTGTCGCCCACCAGGAACTTGTGAGACACTCGATGTTGATCATGGCGCTGCTTGTACTTAGTGTTGTCTCTGTCAAATATATCATGGACCTCTTGGCAGATGTGTTGAATGCACTCAATGAAGTTGTTAGCCCTTTCAACTTCAGACTGAACATGAGTCAAATCTACTTGAGTGGTTGCAAATGGTATGGCCACATCAATGGGGCATAATGGCTGAAATCCGAGCCCTACCTGAAAGGGGTTGTGGCCTGTTGAGCTATGGAGAGCTCTATTGTAGCTGTGTTGGACATAGGGGATACTTTCATCCTATGTGCATGGATGCTTTGATTTGTACATGCGCAGAATGTGTACGAACATCTTGTTGACAACCTTTGTTTGGCCATCAATTTGGGGATGGAAAGTCGTGGACTTATTAAGTTTTGTATCCAACATCGACCAAATATTTGATCAAAATGCACTTAGGAATCTGTTGTCCCGATTTGAGACAAGGGACTGTGTGATCTCAAAGTGTACCCACACTCGCTCAAAGAAGAGCTTAGCAATGGCCTCTGTTGTGATACTCTTCTTGCAGGCCGCCATGATGGCCATTTTAGAGAATCTGTCAATGACCATGAAAACATAATCGTTGTCGTGCTTAGTAGAAGGAAGGCCCGACACGTAATCCATGGAGACAGACTCCCAAGGCCGCTAGGAGTAGGTACAGGAGTATACAAGCCTTACTTCTTGATGGATGGTTTGGCAATGGCGTAGGCGATGAAGGATCGAATGTACTTCCCAACATCTTGATGAAGTTTCGGTCAATAAAAATACTTTTGCAATATGACCATTGTTTTCTCTACTCCGAAATGTCCAGCGACCCGACTGTAGTGCACCTCCCAAATCATCTTGGCACACTCACTTGAAGGAACACATATGTGTCCAAGGTGGCATAAAAGTGCATCCTAAAGGTGTAAATTTGGAACTTTCTTCCCTTCTAGAAGTGTTTGGTATATGCTGCTGAATTCTGGATCGTTCTTGTAAAGATGTGGCCACCCCAATGTCTCGTGCCCTATTGTAGAGGCTACAACCACCCTCTAAAATTTTTCCTTAGCTTCGTTTTGGAGCCTCCCTACCAACCATCCTTAGCAACATGTCTTACACTATCCAAGTACATAGGCTTCAGCTGAGTTTCAGTGGCCTGCTAGCCTGTGCTTGTCAACTTGATTGCTTCCCACCTGCAGGCTAACACTCCGAGACTTAGCCATTTTTCTGGTTGAGATGCTCACCTAGGAAATTGCACAATTTTGAGGGGGAACCAACCTTCCCTCCAGAAATTAAGCAATCCATCTGGGTTGCCTGATGGGCTCCAGAAATGTGTAATCCAGCCAAGCAACCTTCCCTCTGAAAAATGCGCAATTCATCCCAACACTGGGCTTCATCTCAGAAAATGCAGAATTATGAATGACAACTAGGGCTTCAGTCCAAAAATTGCATTATGAAAGAGGGACAACTAGACTTTCACAACCCAGAAACTACGCAAATGTCATTCCCAGGCTTGCACGCTGTTGCATGTGCTTCAAGGTTGACCAATTCCCTCCAGGACTGACCAATCTTGATTTGCATGCATGGGCTGCTTTTTCCCAAAAATGAAAAAAGAAAAAAGGAAAAAACATCCCTAGATTTTAGGGATCTATTTTTAGCAGTTGGAGGTTACATGCAAAAGTCGTTTTAGAAACCTCTCGCAAAGTGTCGCTTTTTCCTAGATTTGTGGCATGCGCGTCATAAGCCTCGATCTTATCAAACTTACTTATTCAATGCTTCAGATCTCATTCCTCACATCGATCCTAGAGCTCTGATATCCCACATCGTATCTAGGAGCATTTTGCACACTAAGCTCAACACTTTTCGAGTAACTCTGATTTTCATGTCTTTTGCTACTTTTCTGTCACTTTTTGTATTTCACTTTGTGTGAATTATATTAGCTTGGTTTTGTTGAACGCATGATATCGTTTTAATGCATATTAGCTTGTAGAAGCATTGTTTCAAGTTTTTCATTACATATCACTCTTGTCGCATGCATGACATTGTTTCTGCAATGATGATCGTCATTCTGGTGACTCGATTTGCACACATGCTTGTTGTCCCATTTTTTGAATCTTGCACTTACTATTTGCATGCATGTTCAGTCACTCTTGTTTGCACTTAGTTTCGTGATTCATTCATAACTTTTCATGTTTTCAGTCGCTCGTCAGTGGGTCTGGCTTGCCTTGGCCTGGACCTTGCCTTGCCTGATTGGAAATGTGCATTTCTGAGAATGAAGGCTCATCATTCCTACCAGAAATTGCACAAATCTTGCAAAACACTGGCCTCTAGGCTTGCTCTGCGTAATTCTGAGAGGCAGTGCCTTGCTGGCCCCAGAAACTACACAAATGTAGTTTGCTGTCCTTGCTGACTGAAACTGTGCATTCCAAAGTTTTAGTCCTCAACAAGCCAGGCTGGACTGTGCATTGCGCAATTCCAATAGTCAATCAGCCTCCCGATAGCCCAGAATGTGCCTTACACGGTTTTTTCAGTCAGTCTCCTAGCCTCCCGGTGAAAATTGCACAGTCTTCCCAGTCAGTCACCTAGGTATGTTGCATGTCAGTCCTCAAAGTTGTTTTGGTTTTCAAATGATATATTTCTTGCCATGAGTGTTGTTATGCCTTTAGGTATCCCAGGTGTTCGTCTGTCTTGCAGCACTACAAATATAATGGCCTCCAAGAGAGCAGGGTCAAAGGACACCGTTGAAAGTGCAACTGGAGATGCAATTAAGTAAGTTACTATGAGCTTACCTATCTATGAAGACACTGAGACGTTCATATAAAAAGATATCAGGATGAAATGGTAGGACATCAATGATACATTCTCAGGCACATTTGAGGAAATTCTGGAAGACCACAGGGTCTATGTCAAAATTCACAAGTCTCGCTTGTACCGAATTACATGCAGATATCCCGTGTTTCCATGCACAGACATGATCCACTGGATTGTCTCGCATAATGATCCTGAGACAATGGTGTTGAGCAGTGCCATTGGAACACATCTTGCTACCTTTAGGGCGAGGGACTTTCAGGATATGTATCACTTGCCATAACCATAAATCACAATGGAGAAACCCCTCAGCAGACCCAAGAACAATGAAAATTCAAGAGATATCTTGAAGAGCTGGGTGAAAGATTGAGCCAAGTTTAGGACAACACCTAGCCAGGTTTACAAGATGAAGATATTGCGAAAGGCATATCAGTACTTGGTCATATGTGTATGCCTCTTATATGGCCAAGAGATCATAGAGACCTTCCCACAGAGTTGGGTCATTGCATTGGAAGACCTTGCAACGGGTCTGACATGTTGGCTCTCAGGTTGAAGGAATAGGTGACAGAAGCACGACATCCACCCAACGGTCAGCAAGTGAAAATATACATGTCCGCTTACATATTGGATGTAGTTTGTGCCCGTCAAAAGTTCCCAGGCTTGGGTTGGGCATGGACACCTTCGAAAACCTCTATGCACACTGATTGCAGATTGTTCTCCGAATGCAGCTTCCGTGGAGTGATCATACAATTATTAGACCACTTTGTCACCCCGGTGTACAAAATGATATTTGAGTAGGATCCACCTTGCTTGTCACAGGCAGCGATGGAGGCATTGATCGACATAGCATATTGGAATGCCTCACCCCTTAGCACCTTCATACGGATGTACAACGCATAGAAGGCTCCACATGTTTTACCCAAGTTTTCCATGGACAAGCTCATCATGCAAGAGGTGTCATATCACATCTCGACAAGGTTGTCAGAAATATTGCACAAGAAGAAGAAGGCACCTTGACCTGCTCTTCCTTTATGTATCAAGTTATATGAGATACGAAATCTCAAGCATGATGAGGCTTAGATGGAAGAATTCAAAATATTCAACCTCTACACCAGAAGTTTCAATTTGTATGACCCACATTTCTTAGTGAATGACCACTGTACGAGAGTGCAACATCCTTGGATCCATGGGGAATGTCATTGGCCTGAGGAAGACCCATGGATATACTGATATAACTTCTCCAGGCCTAATGAACCAGTCGGCATAGTTATAGAGTGGTTAGAAAAGTATAGGGAAGCAACCTCGCAGAGAGTAGCATCGTCAGCAGCAGCAGAGGGTAGCAGACCTGCGCTTGAAAAAGGCAAGAGAAATGTTATTGACAATGCAGAGGCATAGTAAATATGCAAGTTCAAAGAAGATCCACTTGTGTTGAAAGCAACTTTGGAGATTGAGGCTAAGAGGTGACAATGCAACAGGAGGATCGCGCAAAGGCTAAGAGAGAAACAGAGGATGGAGGAAACAGAAAAGGAGTGGAAGGAGTTGAAGCAACGAGTGATCGTATCCGATGTGCACAATAATCCAACAACATTGGCTAATACTACCAAATCATATGCCGAAGCCACCAAATCGAGTGTTAGATTCTCTATAGATGAGATGAGCGTATGGCTAAGGAGTTACAAGTAGCCAAGTAGGGAGGAGAACAGGTTACAACATCTGCTAGAGCAGAATTGAGGAGAGCGATACTGGATGAAGTATCGTCTCTCGAGACAGTCATGTGGACGTTGTACTCCAAGTTCGTCACTATGCATAAGTCAGTTGCCCATGTTAATGGTTGGCAGTAGCGCTGTGCTAGGAGAGCACGCATCTTGTAAAATCTGCACAGTATTGTTGATCGCATGCAAACATGGACAATGAGGTACAAAGGAGCCCCATTGAATTTTCCAAAGATGATGAAGCCAAAGGCATTAGAGTTGAAGGCACACATCTGGAGTCACATCCGGAACTATGAGGAATTCTCGCAGCTCATCACTAGTTTGCAGGCTTCACATGCACGGGTGTTCAGAAGCATGGATGTCATTGTACGCACGCACGCGATCCCATCCATTGGCACACTCACCAAGGCAAAGTCAAAGAACCAATTTCAACTGGAGCTAGACATTTACTTTGATTAGTTGGTGCGTTTAGCCACCCACATAGACTTGGAGATCAGCGTAAACACTATGCATCAATATGTTGTTGGTTCGAATGCACTCAAGACTATGATGTGCATGTTATCAGATGAGTTGGACAAAGGTGCCAAATCAATGTACCTGGATGCAACAGAGGGAAGAGTTTTCTTTCAGCAGAATGTCACCATTGAGCATGCAGACACCATAATGGACTACTAAGCTTGGCATCAGTTTTCCACCGTCGACCATCGAAGGATGTCGAAGAGTTGGTCTTCCCACAATTGTCAGAGTCTTAGTGATATATTGCATGGCTTGCTCCAGCCTATTTTGTCTCACATGGGTACATGTGCATATTGTAATGTAACATATTGTAAAAGTGAAAGACCAAGTGTCGATAGTAGAATGTAACAGTCATGTAGTAGTTGAAGATTCATGAGGGTAGGTGAAGAGTCACAAAGGGGAATGTTACGGGTCACCCCACCCTTTTCTATTTATAGAACCTCATAACTCATTATATAGGCTTTTGGGAGCCAAGCTTCCTATAGGTGTATCTTAGAGAAAGCTTGGAGTGTATTGTAATGAGCCTTAGCTTCTCCACAGTGTAGAGCTAGTATATCTCTTTGGAGGAACATGCAACAATGAATGTAACGTTTTGCTATCAGGACTAGTGGTTGGTCATGGTTGTATGTATGATTGGATCTTTCACTTTCCTAATATAACAGAGCTAACACGTTTCATGCGTATGTTGTTATTGTAGTTCAACTATCTTGGTTACTCTAATGATATATGTACTTGTTGTTTACACATGTATGTATGGACCTTTTTGTATATGTTTGTATGAATCTTATCGAAATGTGCAGTTGGTATTACAATCACTTTGGATCATTGGCTAAGCTGCTTTCCATCTTATGGTGTCTTGCTTCTCGTGTGTTCCCTTTCAATCTGCATGCTACGAAGGTTTCTAAGAGGCACACTCATACCCCCGTTCCGTCTGTTAGAGTTGTTCATGAACCTTCCTTGACTTGCTGCACATTTCACACCCTTGCTACCAACAAGGATATCTTACTCACCCCTGTGTGCAACCGTGGTTAAGGCGATACCGTACTACCCATTGCTGGGACTCCTACACCAAACGGTCTGAGGTCTAGTTGGGACTTCTTACTGGGGAGATCCCCTGACATGTTGGTGGGTCCAACACCGTCAACAATTATGGCGCTAGAAGGATGGCCATATGACAATCTAAGTCCTCACATCCTAGTTTGAATCTTCACACATCTATCATGGATATCATTAGACTCCTCCCTCCACGATGTCTGTCCAATGCTCAACCTGTCGACATCACGAGGGAGTTTTATGATCTCTTGTCGAAATTCACGTACATTGGTGAAGGCGAAGTGGCCTGGCCTGAGTACTTACACGACTTCCTTGCATTCTTGGAGGATGCAGATGTGTTCGATGAAGTCGAGGTCAGTTTTTTACTTTCACACGCACTTCACGAATCCCCAGAACGATGGTGTCGTAACCTGCCTCACGATTGCATGCACTCACTTAAGTAGTTCAGTGATGTAATTGAATCTACTTTCCATCATTTTGATCCTGAACCTATTGACAATTTTTTTTTAAAACAACGGAAGACTCTGCATGAATCGCCTATGGATTTTTGGCAGCACTTCTGTGTACTTCAGTTTGAAGCTCCAAAAAACCAGATGAAATTCCAATATATTTGGGACAAATTCGAATATTGCCTTCACAAATCATTCTATCCCAAGATGAAGTTTAAGTTCAAACCCCACTAAACATACTTCGATGATGGATCTACGCAATCACAAGCGAACACAGTCGCTGTCACAGGTGATTGTCTGCTTTCCCCTCATGTAACAGCTCCAGCACCACAAAGTGATGTGGGAGAACATGCACACACGTCTGTTCAACTTTCACATCTTCCCATCATCACTTCTCTCAATTTTCACGCAGATTTGGTTATGAAGCCAATGGGTTGTCACATGCATTTGTTACCTCAACCTTCGTCTTCCTTGTCTGCTAATCCTCTAGATTTCATTGTCTTGTGTTCTTCCATTTTGGGCTTTACACTTGTTATGAACGAGGATGAAGCCACCGACGGAGTTGGTGTTGCAAAACCAACCCTTCATTGTTATTTATGATGAGTATCACTGGGAACTTGAACATCAACCTGCGGCGAAGGATGAACTCCTTTTGTCTGTGCCTCCTTCGCTTTTTCCTGACATCTTTGGTGATTCTGTTATCTCTAATTTTCCTTGTGTAAATCCATCCACGGATGCATCCACTACTGACCATTCACAGAACACACCTGATGTCAGTCCATCATTCAAGAGCAGAGAGGAAAAATCATTCATTGAAAATCCACTTGATTTTTCATCTACCTTTTCCAGAAACGCAGAGGGTGAACATTCTTGCTTCTCATCTACCCCTCTGTTTGATTTATCTGATCATGAGGATGCCGATGAAATCACTGATTTTTCTGATCGTAGTTGTTGTGATCCATTTACTCCCATATTTTATCACGATGTTGATTCTATCACTGTTGATTTTTCAATGCCATATTTTTATGATGATCTATTTGTCGACAAAGTTGAAACCCCGCAGAATGTTGAGGCACTTCAACCCGAGTTGATGGTTATGTCAGGCCCTCGCTGTCTTGAGGTTAGTTTAATTGCTGATTAGGAAATTTTTGAAACACCCAAGGCTCCTCATCACTCATCTGTATGCATTGAATATCAATCCCACACGCAAATTTTGCTTCCTCCACTTGAACTACATGATCCCATCGCTTATGCATTGGAGGAATCTTACACAACAAGCACACTTGCACGGCGTAAGTTGTCTATGTTTCTCATGTTTTCTTTCATGTCACAGTCAAGAGAGTGCATATTATTAACATATGCACGTAGTGTAGCACATCACCATGGAAAGTCCATAGAGTGCATGACATGCACTTCCATTTTTTTCTTTTCTGTGGATGCATTTAAACTCGGAGTGTGCTTGTATTCATTGTTATATCTTTCATGTTTGTTGGTTCATGTGACTGTGATGTTTTCTAAACCATGCCTTCACCAACATGGGTCGACCAATGTGCCTGTGGGTGCATTGGAAGTATCACTTTACGTGAGCAGGCCCATGCACCATTGGCTTAGGAGTAGGAGTAGTGTTTGCTTGCATGCATGTTTGCTTCTTACTTTGTGTGTTTGTTTGATTCCTGCTTGCTTTTCTTACTTGCTTGGATTTCACATTTACTTTTGCTCTTTTCTCTTTGTTTTGTTTTGTTTTCTTGTTTTATGTCCATAGGTTAGTTTCCCATGAAACTGTGCGTGACTCTTGAAATAAGCAAGGTCAAGTACAAGAGGACTTGTACAAATATCAAAACTTGGTTATCTGATGTCCTATGTCTGTATGAATAACTTGTTGTCTTTAGTCAATGATATGTCAATGGAAAATACGTTTTGTTCGAAGTGAACCTTTGTGAAAACACAACACTTGCACGTTAACTAGTATTACCTACTCTAGTCAGTTGTTTTGGGTTAACACTTGTTATCTCAGCCAAGTAGAGTAAGGTGTAGGGTAAAAACTTAACAAGTATGTCAGAGGTATATACAAAATACCTCTCTAAAGGAACAACCTCTTCTGCTCTCAATATGTTGGGATCCCTCTTTCGCCTTTGAAGAAAATAAGTGCTACGCACAGTTATGAAAAATGAAAAATGAAAAAAATGAAAATGTGAAAGATTTTGAAAAAATAAGGTGAAAGAAGAGAAAGGCTTCTTGCACAGAGAGGTGATGCAAGTAACTCTGTCGGGGTACTGATCAGGTTCATTGGCAGCGGAGCGATGCTTGTGTTCCTACGTGACTCCGTTAGGGTAATTTTTAGGCCTGCTTGCAAAGGAGCAACACCAGAGATGAAACTTAGACTCTGACTATCATATTTCTTGTGTACCAATATACTCCTCATCCCCAATCGAAACAAATATGTTGACTTGGCTTGGAATGTGTATTGACCGACCAAGAGCATAGCGGGTGCTACATATTTCAATCAAGCTAGTGCAGAAACCAAGATGATATAAGAATCGAACAATACTTTCAAAGGAGTTAGACTTGCTTTCCATGAAACAAGGTCCATTCAAAGAGCTCGAGTTCTACCAGTGTGTCGCCAAGTGTTGTAGTGGTTACAACCACCCTCCAAAATTTTGCCTTAACTTCATTTTGGATCCTCCTTACCAACCATCCTTAGCAGAATGTCTTGCATTGTCCAAGTACATAGGCCTCAGCTGAGTTTCAGTGGCCTGTCAGTCTGTGCTTGTCAACTTGATTGCCTCCTACCTGCATGATGACACTTCATGACTTAGCCATTTTTCTGGTTGAGATGCTCAACTAGGAAATTGTGCAATCCATCTGGGCTACCTGCTGGGCTCCAAAATGTGTAGTCTAGCCAGGCAGCCTTCCCTCTGAAAAATATGCAATTTAGCCCAACACTGGGCTTCATCTCAGAAAATGTGCAATTCTAAATGATAGATAGGGCTTCAGTCTAGAAATTGCACTATGCAAGAGGGACAACTAGACTTGCTAAGCCCAGAAACTATGCAAATGTCACTCCCAGGATTGCAGGCTATTGCATTGATCCGGATTTAAACAGGAACGCAACAAATTACAGAGATAACCATATACACAAATATGCAGCGGAAATAATACTTCATTTCATTAATGGAATATACTGAAATATGCTTACAATCAGAAATGGAAATAAACTAGCTAGGGCGATGGTAGCTTATCTCTGAGAAGAGATGTGTTGGCTACATGCCTCTGAACTCACTTACAATGAGGCTCGAAGGCCTATTTATTGTTGAGAAACAATGAAAAACCCTTACCATTCCAAAACCTAACCCTACGAGATGAAATGCCAAACTGTGGGCCTCGTTTGGGGGTAAGTTGGTACATCAACTTCCCGGGGTCGTAACTTTAGCATATGATCTCCGTTTGACGTGTACAATAGCTCATTAGAAATATCTATTCGAGCACTATCATTGTTGGAACAAGCAACATTGGTCCATTCCATGGACACATGTTGCCCTCGGATTCCCCAAAAAACGTCGTTTAGGGCCTCAAAATGGCTCCGGAAGTTCAGGACCCGAAAAACAGCTAAAAATAGTAATTTGTGCTACAATTAAGGAAACTGAAAATGTTGAGAAAGACAATGGTGGGGGTCCAGGTGGACTTGGCAAGTGGCCACCAATATCCACCTGGATCATTCCTCCCCCCTTAGGAACCAATGGTCCCCATTGCGTTGAGCTCCTCCATGAGATGAGGAAACTTCTGCTGAACATGTTCCCTGGTGAACCACTTGCCTTGCTGAAGGAGTTGGCCTGCTTTGACAACTCGATACAATTGGATATTCTGTTGGCGAGTGTTATTGATTTGTGTGTCCATGATCCGATCAGTTGCAGCTTGTTCCATGCAATCTGGATTTAATTCTGTGGGTTGGAGTTGTTCTGCAATGTCGGACGTGTCTAGTAATGGCGGAAAGTATGGCCGAAGGCGGTTGACATTGAACACCGGGTGCAGGCCAAGGAATGGGGGAATACTGAGCTCAAATGCATGTCTCCCACAGCCTTGGTAATGGTATAAGGGCCATATCGGAGTGGTCTGAGTTTTCGATAGGCTCCGGTAAGGCGTTCCTTTTGCAAATGCAACCAGACTTTGTCACCCACCTGAAACTTGTGTGGCAC
>APFE031239982.1:76526-95560 GCA_000404065.3 Pinus taeda | reverse complement strand
TTGGTACATCAACTTCCCGGGGTCGTAACTTTAGCATATGATCTCTGTTTGACGCGTACAATAGCTCATTAGAAAGATATATTCGAGCACTATCATTGTTGGAACGGGCAACATACCCATGTTGCCCCTGGATTCCCCAAAAAACGTCATTTAGGGCCTCAAAACGGCTCCGGAAGTTCAGGACCCGAAAAACTGCTAAAAATAGTAAGATGTGCTACAATTAAGGAAACTGAAAATGCTGAGAAAGACAATGGTGGGGGTCCAGGTGGACTTGGCAGGTGGCCACCAATATCCACCTGGATCATGCATGTGCTTCCAGGTTGATTAGTTCCCTCTAGGAATGACCAATCTTGATTTGCATGCATGGGTTACTTTTTCCCAAAAAGGCAAAAAAGAAAAAAAAGCATCCCTAGATTTTAGGGATCTATTTTTAGCAGCTAGAGGTTACATGCAAAAACCATTTTAGAAACCTCTCGCCAAGTGTTGCTTTTTCCTATATTTGTGGCATGCGCGTCATAAGCCTCGATCTTATCAAACTTACTTATTTGACACTTCAAAGCTTATTCCTCACATCGATCTTGGAGCTATGACATCCCACATCGTATCTAGGAGCATTCGACACACTCATCTCAATTTTTTCCGGGTAAGTATGCTTTTCATGTCTTTTGCTACTTTTTTGTCGCTTCTTGTATTTATCTTTGTGTGAATGTTGTTTCTTGGTTTTGTTGAACAAATGCTATTGTTTTAATGAATATTAGCTTCTAGAAGCACTGTTTCAAGTTTTTTCATTGCATCTCACTATTGTCACATGCATGACACTGTTTCTGCAATGACGTTCGTCGTTGTGACGAATTGCTTCACACACATGCTTGTTTTCCCGTTTTATGAATCCAACACTCACTATTTACATGCACGATCATTCACTCTTGTTTTCACTCAGCTTTGTCATGCATTCAAAACTTTTCATGTTTTCAGTTTCCCATCGGCGGGTCTGGGTTGCCTTGGCTCGGACCTTGCCTTGGCCGGGTGGCAATGCACATTTCTGAGAGTGAAGGCTCAGTCTTCCTCCTAGAAATTGCACAAAGCTGGCTGAACACTGGCCTCCGGGCTTTCTCTGTGCAATTTTGAGAGGCAGTGCCTTGCTGGCCCCAGAAATTGCACAGATGTAGTTTTCTGGTTGGCAGTCCTTGCTAACTGAAACTGCACAGTATACCAGGATGAACTATGCATTACGATGTTCCAACAGTCAGTCAGCCTCCTAACAGCTCGAAATGTGCCTTACGCAAAATTTTGGCAGTCAGTCTCCCAACCTCCCAGTGAAAATTACACAATCTTCCTAGTCAGCCACCGGGGTATGTTGCATGTCATTCCTCAAAGTTGTTTGGTTTTCAACTGACATATTTCTTTCCATGAGTGTTTCTATGTCTCTAGGTATCACATGTGTTCATCCGTCTCTCAGCACTACAGGTATAATGGCCTCCAAGAGAGAAGGGTCAAAGGACATCGTCGAAAGTGCAACTGGAGATGAAGTTGAGAAAGTGTCTATGAGATTGCTTATCTATGAATACACCAATATTTTCATAGACAAAGATATAAATATGAATTGGCAGGACATCAAATATACATTCTTAGGCACATTTGAGGAAAATATGGAAGGCTGCAAGGTCTATGTCAACATTCACAAGTCTGGCTTGTACCAGATTACATGCAAGTATTCTGCGTTTCCATGAGCGGACATGATCCATCGGATTGTCCTGCATATTGATCTCGAGACAATGGTGTTGAGCAGTGCTAGTGGAACACAACTTTCTACCTTTAGGGTGAGGGACTTTCAGTAGATGTATCACTTTCCATAACCGGTAATCACAATGGAGAAACCCTTTAGCAAACCCAACAACAGTGCAAACTCAAGAGATATCTTGAAGAGCTGGGTGAAAGAGCGAGCCAAGTTTAGGAAAACTCCTAGCTAGGTTTACAAGACGAAGATACTATGAAAGGAATATCAGTACTTGGTCATATTTGCATGCCTCTTATACGGCCAAGAGAGCACAGAGACCTTCCCACAGAGTTGGGTGATTGTGATGGACCAACTGGCCAACGAAGGAAGGCCTTAAAACTTGTCTGACATGTTGGATCTTAGGTTGAAGGAACAGGTGACACAAGCCCGTCATCCGCCCAGGGGTCAGCAAGTGAAAATATACATGCTCGCTTACATACTGGAAGAAGTCTATGCCCGTCAGGAGTTCCTAGGCTTTGGTTGAGAATGGACACCTTCGGAAACATCTGTGCACACTTATTGCAGATTGTTCTCTAAATGAAGCTTCCATGGAGTGATCATACAGTTGTCATACCACTTTGTCACCCTAGTGTACAAAATGATATTTGAGCAAGATCCACCTTACATGTCGCAGGTAGTGATGGAGGCATTGATTGAAATAGCAAATTGGTATGCCTCACCCCTTTGCACCTTCACATGGATGTACAATGCGGAGAAGGCTCCGCATGTTTTACGAAAGTTTTCCATGGCAAAAATAGTCATGAAAGAGGTGTCATATCACATCTCGACAGGGTTGTTAATGAGACTCCATAGGAAGAAGAAGGCACCTTGGCCCACTCTTCCTTTGTAGATTGGGTTGTATGAGATATGAAATATCAAGCATGCTGGGGCCGAGGTAGAGAAATTCAAAAGATTCACCTTCGACACCAGAAGTTTCAATCCGTATTACCCGCATTGCTTAGTGAAGGACCACTGTACGAGAGTGCAACATCCTTGGATCCAAGGGGAGTGTCATTGGCCTGAGGAAGATCCATGGAGATACTACTATCACTTCTCTAGGCTCAATGAACCACTCGACATAGTTGTAGAGTGGTTAGCGAAGAAGAGGGAAGCATCCTCACAGAGAACAACATCATCAATAGCAGCAGAGGGTTGTAGACCTGCACGTGACGAAGGCAAGAGAAAGGTTGTTGTCAATGCAGAGGCAGAGCAAAGCTGCAAGTTCAAAGTAGATCCACTTGTGTTGAAAGAAACTTTGGAGATTGATGCTAAGAGGTGACAGTGCGACAGGAGGATC
The DNA here is from genome assembly GCA_000404065.3 of Pinus taeda. Classification (NCBI taxonomy): domain Eukaryota; kingdom Viridiplantae; phylum Streptophyta; class Pinopsida; order Pinales; family Pinaceae; genus Pinus; species Pinus taeda. Next base: position 92,486 of record APFE031239982.1, on the reverse strand, counting down.
GCACAAAGGCTAAGAGAGAAACAAAGTATGAAGGAAATAGAAAAGGATTTGAAGTAGCAAATCAGGGAAGAACAAGAGCTGCGTAGAAGAGAGAAGGAAGCGCAACAAGGACAGGTACAACAAGAGTCACAACATGCACAGATTGATGAAACTACACCCATACAGGTTATAGACTCATACGAGCAGCTGACACAAAGAAGACAGGGTGAGCAGTGGTAGGAGTAGGACTTAACTTAAGAGATTGAACAGATGCTAGAGCAGACGGACACGGATATGGTTTAGCCAGAGTGAGATCAGGATATTGACCTCATGCCTCTGAACCAAGAGGTCACCCACCAGCTTCACCAGATCCGAAAGTAGAGCAAGTCAAGAGATCAAGGAGACACAGAGATCCTTGAAGATAATCTGGAGGCAGAGATGCACAACATATATTTCGACGAGTCACAAAAAAGAGTTGTGCAGTCATGTAGAGTGCCCACTCTAGATGTCCATATATCTCCTGTGCAGTTTGAAGAACGAGTGATCGTATCTGATGTGCGCAAGCATCCAAAAAAATTGGCGGATGCTACCAGAGCATATGCCAAAGCCAACATCTAGAGTATTAGATTCTTGATAGATGAGAACAAGTGTATGGCTAAGGAGTTACAAGTGGCCAAGTAGGGAGGAGAATAGGTTACAACATTCACTAGAGCAGAATTGAGGAGAGCGATATTGGATGAAGTATCGTCTCTCGAGATAGTCATGCAAATGTTGTACTCCAAATTCATCACTGTGCATAAGTCAGTTGCCCATGTCAACGGTTGGCAATAGTGCTGTGCTAGGAGAGCACGCATCTTGGCAACTCTACACACCATTGTCGATCGCATGCAAACATGGACAATGAGGTACAAAGGAGCCCCATTTCATTTTCCAAAGATGATGAAGCCAAAGGCGGTAGATTTGAATTCACACATATGAAGTTAGATCGAGAACTATCAGGAACTCCTGCAACGCATCACGAGTTTGCAAGATTCACATGCATGGGTGTTCATAAGCATGGATGTCATTTCCCACACCCACGTGATCCCATCCATTGGCACACTCATCGAGGTGAAGTCAAAGAACCAAGTCTGACTGGAGGTGGACATGTACTTTGATGAGTTAATGCACGTAGCCACTAGCGCACACTTGGAGATTAGCGCAAACACTATGCATCAGTATGTTGTTGGTCCGACTGCACTCAAGACTATGATGCACATGTTATTAGACGAGTTGGACATAGATGCCAAATTAGTGTACCCAAATGCGACAGAGGCAAGAGTTTGCTTTCAGTAGGATTCCACCATTGAGCACGCGAACACCATAACAGACTACCAAGCTTGGCATCAGTTCGCCACTGTCAAGAATCAAGAGGATGTCGAAGAGTTGGTCTTCCCATAGCTATCAAAGTCTTAGTGATATCTTGCATGGCTTTCTCAAGCCTATTTTGTCTCACATGGGTACATGTGCAAATTGTAATGTAACATCTTGTAAAAGTGAAAGACCAAGTGTCGACAGTAGAATGTAATAGTCATGTAGTAGTTGAAGAGTCATGAGGGTAGGTGAAGAAGCACAAAGGGGAATGTCAAGGGTCAACCCACCCTTTTATATTTATAGAACCTCATAAATCATTATACATGCTTTTGGGATCCAAGCTTCCTATAGGTGTATCTTAGAGAAAGCTTGGAGTGTGATGTAACGAGCCTTGGCTTCTCCATGGTGCATAACTAGTATATCTCTTTGGAGGAGTAGGCGACAATGACTGTAACATTCCGCTGTCGAGACTAGTGGTTGGTCATGGTTGTATATATAATTGGATCTTTCACTTTATTAATATTACAGAGCCAACACGTTTCATGCATATGTTTTTATTGTAGTTCAATTATCTTGGTTACTCTAATGATATATGTAGTTGTTGTTTATGCATGTATGTATGGAATTTTCTATATATGTTTGTATGAATCTTATTGAAATGTGTTGTTGGTATAACCATCACTTTGGATCGTCGGCTAACCTTCTTTCCAGCTTGTGATGTCTTGTTTCTTGTGTGTTCCCTTTCAAGCTGCGTGCTACCACAGGTTTCTAGGGGGAGCACTCATACCCTTGTTCCGTGTGTTAGAGCCATTCATGCACCTTCCTTGATTTGTTGCACATGTCATACCCTTGCTACCAACAAGGATATCTTACTCACCTTTGCGCACAACCACAGTCAAGGCGATACTGTACTACCCATTGCTGGGACTCTTACGCCAAATGTTTTGAGGTCTAGTTGGGACTTCTTATTGGGGAGATCCCCTGACATGTTGGCGGGTCTAGTACCATCAACATGCCCAGAGGAGTCGAGCACAGTGATCAGCGCCATGACCGATGGTCGACTGAGGTAATCAATGACGTTATTGGTGCTGCCCTTCTTATACTTAATGTTCAAATGGAATTTTTGTAGATAGGTGAACCATTTATGATGGCAAGCATTCTGCAACTTCCCTTGTGTCTGTATGAACTGTAAAGGTTAGTGGTATGTGTGGATGACCGTTTCCTTCCCCAAAATGTAATTCTTCCATTGATGGTATGCCTGCACAATGGAATACATTTCTTTGTCATAAGTGGGGTACTTTTAGACTGTGTCTGAAAGTGTCTCACTCTGGTAAACCACTGGATGCCCATGTTGAGTAAGAACCGCACCAATAGAATAGTCGGAGGCATTTGTCTCAATCTAAAATGGTTGTTGCAGGTCTGGTAATGTGAACACTTGATTTGAACTTAAACAGGAACATAAAAAAATACAGATATAATCATAAACACAGAGATGCATTAGAAAAACACTTCATTTCATTAATAAAAAAATACTGAACTATGCTTACAAACAGAATGGAAATAAGATAGCTCAGGTGATGGTTGCTTATATATGAGAAGAGATGTGGCAGCCACATGCCTCTGAACTGAGTTACAATGAGGATCAAAGGAATTTTTATTATTAAAAAATAAGATAAAACCCTAAACAACCAAAACCATAACCCGAGGAGATGTAACACCAAGAGTTTATGGGCCCTATTTGGGTTAGTTGGGTAGCCAACTTCCTGGGGTCGTAACTTGGTCATATTATCTCCTTTTGATGTGTATGATACCTCTTTGGAAACATATCTCCGAGGACTACAATTGTTGATGCGATTTTCCCTAGTCGTTTAGGGCCTCAAAACGGCTCTGGAAGTTCAAGACCTGAAAAACTACCAAAAATAGTAATGTGTGCTACGATTAAGGAAACCGATGAAACTGACTGGGGGGACTAGGTGGAATAGGCAGGTGGCCACCAATATCCACCTAGATAATTCTTCCCCCCTTAGGAAGCAATGGTACCCATTACATGTAGAGCCTCCATGAGGTGAGAAAATTTATGTTGAACCTTGTCCCTGGTGAACCACTTGTCCTGGTGAAGGAGTTGGCCTGCTTTGACAACTCGATATAGGTGTATCCTACATTTCTAAGTGTTCTTGATCTGTGTGTCCATGGTCTGATCAGTTGTGGCTTGTTCCATGCAATCTAGGTTGAGCTCTGTTGGTGAGAGTTATTCTGCAATGTCAGATGTGTCCAACAATGGTGGAAAGTATGGTCAAAGGCGATCTATATCGAACACTAGCTGAAAACCAAGGAATGGTGGGATGCTAAGCTTGAAGGCATTGTCATCCATGGCCTTGGTGATGTTGTATGGCCCATATAGGAGTAGGTGAATCTTGCGGTGGGGTCCATCAAGGTACTCCTTCTGTAAATGAAGCCAAACTTTGTCGCCCACCTGGAACTCGTGTGACACTCAATGATGAACATGGCATTACTTGTAATTAGCATTGGCTCTATCCAATATATTATGGAACTATTGGCGGATGTGTTGAATGTGCTCAATGAATTTGTTAGTCCTTTCAGCTTTGGACTGCATGATGAATCTACCTGAGTTGCTGCAAATGGTATGGCCATATCAATGGGGCATAATGGATGAAATCCTGGCCCTACTTGAAAGGGGTTGTGGCATGTTGAGCTATGGAGAGATATTTTGTAGCTGTGTTGGACATAGGGAAGACTTTAAGCCCATGTGTGTGGATGCTTCGAGTTGTACATGCGCAGAATGTGTACGATCATCCTATTGACAACCTCTGTTTGGCCATCATTTTGGGGATGGAAAGCTGTGGACTTAGTAATATTTGTATCCAGCATCAACCAGAGACTTGACCAAAAGGCACTCAGGAATCTTTTGTCCCAATATGATATAATGGACTGTGGGATCCCAAAGTGTACCCACACTCTCTCAAAGAAGAGCTTAGCAATGGCCTCTCCTGTGATACACTTCTTGCAGGCCGCCATGATGGCCATCTTAAAGAATCTGTCGAAGACCATGAAAACGTAATCATTGTCATGATTAGTAGAAGGAAGGCCCAACATATAATCCATGGAGACAGATTCCCAAGGCTGACTAGGAGTAGGCAGAGGAGTATACATGCCTTTCTTCTTAATGATTGGTTTGGCAATGGCGTAGGCGGTGCGGGATCTAATGTACTTCCCAACATACTAACGAAGTTTCGGCCAATAAAAATACTTTTGCAATACCACCATTGTTTTCTCTACTCCGAAATGTCCAGTGACCCGATTGTGCGCCTCCCAAATCATCTTGGCACGCTCACTTGAAGGAACACATATGTGTCCAAGGTGGCATAACAATGCATCTTGAAGGTGAAAATTTGGAGCTTGCTTCCCTTCCAGGAGTGTCTAGTATATGTTGCCGAATTCTGGATTGCTCTTGTAAATATGCGGCCACCTCGATGTCTCATGCCCACAAGAGTCGAGCACAGTGATTAATGCCATGACCGGTGGTTGGTTGAGGCAATTAGTGACATTATTGGTGTTTCCCTTCTTATACTTAATGTTCAAATGGAATTGTTGCAGATAGGTGGAACATTTTTTATGGCGATCGTTCTACAACTTCCCTTGTGTTTGTACGAACTGTAGCAGCCGGTGGTCTGTGTGGATGACCATTTCCTTCTCCATAATGTAATGCTTCCATTAATGGCATGCTTGCACAATGGAATATATTTCTTTTTCATAAGGGGTGTACTTTCATACTATGTCTGAAAGTGTCTCACTATGGTAAGCCATTGGATGCCCATGTTGAGTAAGAACCACATCAATAACACAGTCAGAGGCATCTGTATCAATCTCAAATGGTTGTTGTAGGTTTGGTAATGTGACCACTAGTGCAGAACAGAGGTGATTCTCCAACTCAGCGAATGCCCGGTGTTGGGTTTCTGACCAAAAGAACTTTTCTTTCGCTCCACCGTTGGTGACTTGACTTAAAGGCCAAGTGATATGAGAGAACCCCAACATGAACCTATATGATAGAAATTGGCAAGACCCAAAAAGTTGCAGAGCTCTGTTAGAGTGGTTGGGGCTGGCCAATCCCGAATGAATTGTATCTTGGATGGTTCCACACTTACACCTTGCTCATCAATGATGTACCCCATATATTGAACCTGGATCATGCCAAAGGTGCATTTCTCCAAGTTAGCACACAACTTGTGTTGTCGAAGGGTTTGAAGGACCTGTCGAATATGGTGGAGGTGCTCTTCCCAACTCTGACTGAAGATCAAAATGTCATCTAAATACACCACCATGAATGCATTGGTGAAGGGCCGCAAGATGTCATCCATTAGTCTCATGAAGGTTGCAGGGGCGTTCGTCAATCCGAACGACATGACCAACCATTCGAAAAGGCCCTCTTTGGATTTGAAGACAGTCTTCCACACATCAGAGGGTTCGAAAGGAACCTGGTGATTACCTAACTTCAAGTCAATATTGCTGAAATATTTGGCCCCCTTGAGCTGGTCCAGAAGGTCATCGATCCGCAGGATTTGGTACCTATTTTAGATAGTGATCTTGTTCAACACTTGATAGTCAATATAGAGCCTCGAGGTCCCATCCTTCTTTTGTACCAATACAATCGGGCTCCCACAAGGTGATGAGCTTGGCCTTATTTGCCCTTTATGTAGCATTTCTTGAATCTGCCTCTTGATCTCATCGTTCTCTAGAAAAAAGCATCAATAGATCAGTCCATTGGTAGTGACGCACTCGGGTTCAGATTGATGGAGTGCTTGACCTAATAGTGCAGGGGTACCCCTGTGGGTGAGGCGAAAATATCCCTGTACTCCTCCATGACCTTGTCCATCTGCTCGTGTTGTGTAGAGCAGCCCTGCTTGGAAGTTGTGGCCACAACCTTCTTCTTGCCTTGGGGTGAATCATAAGGAAAAAAAATTTCACGGTCTGGGAAATGATCTTACTGTATTGCTTTGTAGTGATAAAAGAGATGGCGGTAGGCGGGGCTACCTCTGGTATCATGTATAACTTATTATCCAAATTAATAATAATAGAGCGAGATCTAGACTCATATATAACATGTCACTTCCATAAGTATGGTTGTCCTAAAAATACACCAGAAACTTCAGGAGGAGCAACATCACATAGTACCTCATCCGTGAAGGGCTTGATGTTGTAGGGAAGGTGGCACTGCTAGCTGACATGAAGATCTTGTCCTTGGTGAAGCCACCCGATGGTGTACAACTATGGATGTGTTGTAGTCTTTAGGCCTAGCTTCTTCAAGAATTCTGCTTAAATGAGGTTCTTTTGGTTCCCGCCGTTGGCAATAAACTGTAGTGGAGAACCCTTCACCCACATCTGTGAGTGGAAGAAGCGTTCCCCCTCCTCTGGATCTTCAGGCTCAATTTTCTGGATCTTTGTGGTGGCCACAGTGGCATTGGGCTCCACATAAATGATCTTCTTCCCTTTGTCAGTCCCCTTATCGGGTTTCGATTTAGAGTTGGAACCTGCGTCTGAATCAGAAGCCTTCAGCTCAGCCACCAGTGACTGCTTGGCCTGACACACACTTGTATTGTGAGTGGAGCTCTTATGAAACTCACACCATTTTCCCATGTCCTTTTTCATCTTCGTGGTGTTGTTATTTGTTTGCGGCTTCAGCGGGCTGTCCTAGGTAGCCCCACCTTGGCTTGGTCCCTTGTTTTTTGGTTTGGGATCGCCTTTTCCTTGTTTTGGATTCGTAGATCCAAAGTCCCGCTTCTTCTATTTAAACTTATGCTCAATCTTTACAGCGTATCGATACGCCGTGCCGAGTGAGGAAATGTCCAGGAACTTCATCTTGTCCTAGATGTACTTGTGTAGACAATCGTGATACTTAAGCACCAAATGTTTCTCAATATCCTTGATATGTAGCTTCGTGCAAAGGGTATGGAAAGTATTTGTGAACTATGGCACATCTTGGTCCCTTCCCTGCAACAACGTTTTCCACTTTATGTATTTATCTTCATAGCTCCTGACAGGGTAATATTGTTCCTTGATGACGTCTCGTAAATAATTCCAAGTGGGTGCAACTAAAAACAATGATGGTTCACTCTCGTCCTTTTGTGCACAGTAGGTTTCCCACTAGTCCTTGACGTGTGGGGTGGATCTGAGAAGTGAAAATGTAATATTTTCTCGATTGGAAAAGTCATGAACTAAAAAATATCCCTCCAATAGATTTAACCATTTATCTACGACATTTGCATCTATCAGTCCTTCGAATATGGGAATATTCAAGTTAACTTGTACCTTAAAAGGAGTGGTGCCTCTAGAGTAGCTGCTGGATGAAGATGTATTGCCTGTGGGTAGCCGTCAAAGGATTAGGGCAAATTTATCCATCATTGTGTCGCTCTGTCACTCAAGGGCATTCTCGAGCAACATTTTGAAAGGATCTCCTGCTGCCTCATCTTTCTTTTCTTCCACCATGGGAGGTCGTCGGGTTTTGCGAGGCTGATCTTGCAATGGTTCAACCAGATCGAGACCTAACTCCTTATACCCTGACCTCGTTGGGGACATGCAAAGAAAAACAAAGAAAGAGTAGACCACTATGATACCACTGATATGAAATTAGATAGGAATTCAACAACTTATAGATATAATCATAAACACATAGATGCAGCAGAAAAATACTTCATTTCATTAATAGAAAAATAATGAACTATGCTTACAAACAAAATTTAAATAAGATAGCTCGGGTGATGATAGCTTATCTTTGAGAAGAGATGTGGCGGCTACATCCCTCTAAACTGAGTTACAATGAGGCAAGAGCCTTTTTATTATTGAACAATAAGAGAAAACCATAAACAATCAAAGCCCAAACCCGAGGAGTTGTAACACCAAGAGTTTATGGGCCCCATTGGGGTTAGTTGGGTAGCCAACTTCCTAGGGTTGTAACTTGGTCATATTATCTCTGTTTGACACATATGATACTTCGTTGGAAATATCTCTCCGAGGACTACAACTTTCTAAGGTAATTTCCATAGCAATCACCAAAGCTATTTTGCCAAAAAAATGTCATTTAGGGCCTCAAAACGGCTCCGGAAGTTTAGGACCCGAAAAAGTACCAAAAATAGTAAATTGTGCTACAATTAAGGAAAGAGATGAAACTGACTGGGAGGTCTAAGTGGAATAGGCGGGTGGCCACCAATTTCCACCTGGATTAGCACTGGTGCATAACATAGGTGATTCTTCAACTCAGAGAATGCTTTTTGTTTGGTTTCTGACCAAAAAAAACTTTGGTTTCGCTCCGCCTATGGTGACTTGACTTAAAGTCCAAGTAATATGAGAGATCCCCAACATGAACCTACGGTTGAAATTGACAAGACCCAAAAAGTTGCAGAGCTCTGTTAGAGTGGTTGGGACTAGCCAATCCCAAATGACTTTTATCTTGGATGGGTCCACATGTACACCCTGCTCATCAATGATGTATCCAAGATATTGAACATGGGTTAGGCCAAAGGTACATTTCTCCAAGTTAGCACACAGCTTGTGTTGTCGCAGGGTTTGAAGGACCTATCGAATATGGTGGAGGTGATATTCCCAAACTTGGACAAAGATCAAGATGTCATCTAAATACACCACCATGAATGCATTGGTGAAGGGTCGCAAGATGTCGTACATCAGTCTCATGAAGGTTGCAGGGGTGTTTTTCAATCCGAATGACACGACCAACCATTTGAAAAGGCCCTCCTTAGATTTGAAGGGAGTCTTCAACACATCGAAGGGTTCGATAGGCATCTGGTGATAACCTGACTTCAAGTCAACCTTACTGAAATATTTGGCCCCTTTCAGCTGGTCTAGAAGGTCATTAATCTGTGAGATTAGGTAACTATTCCAGATAGTGATCTTGTTCAACGCCTGATAGTCAATACAGAGCCTCCAATTCCCATCCTTCTTCTGTACCAATACAATCGGGTTCCCACAAGGTGATGAGCTTGACCTGATGTGCCCTTTCTTTAATAGTTCCTGAATCTACCTCTTGATATCATCATTCTATAGAACAGACCGTTGATAGATCGGTCTATTGGGAAATGGCACACCCGAGGTCAGATCGATGGAGTGAGGCGACAATATCCATGTAATCCTCCATGACCTTGTCCATCTGTTGTTATTGTGCAGAGGAACCATGCCTGGAAGCCGTGGCCATAATCTTCTTCTTTCCTTGGGGCCGAATCATAAGGAAAACAAATTTTCTGGTCTAGGAAATGATCTTACTGCATTGCTTTGCAGTGATCAAAGAGATGGCGGTAGGTGAGGCTACCTATGGTATACTGTAAAGGTTATTAGCCAAATTAATAATCACAGAGCGAGGTCTAGAATCATATACAACATGTCGCTTCCACAAGTATGGTTGTCCTAACAATATATCAAAAACTTCAAGAGGAGAAATGTCACACAATACCTCATTCGTGAAGGGCTTGATGCTATAGGGAAGGCGACACTGCTGGCTGACGTGAATATCTCGTCCTTGGTGAAGCCACCCAATGGTGTATGACTATGGATGTGCTGTAGTATTTAGGTCCATCCTCTTCATGACCTCTGCTGAAATGAGGTTCTTTTGGCTCTCGCTGTCGACAATGAACTACAGCGGGGAACCCTTCTCCCACATCTGTGAGCGGAAGAGGCGTTCCCCCCTCCTCTAGATCTTCAGGCTCAATCTTTTGGATATTGGTGGTGGCCACGTGACAGTGGGAACTAAATCAATGATTTGCTTCCCTTTGTCAGTTCCTTTATCAGGTTTTGATTCAGAGTCGGAACCTATGTCTGATTCAGAAGCCTTCAACTCAGCCACCAATGACTGCTTGGCCCGGCACTCACTTGTATTGTGAGTGGAGCTCTTATGGAACTCATACCATTTTCTTGTGTCCTTCTTCATCTTCGTGGTGTTTTTATTTTCTTGTAGCTTCGGTGGGCTATATTGGGTAGCCCTGCCTTGGCTTGGTCCTTTGTCCTATGGTTTGGGGGCACCTTTTCCTTGCTTTGGATTTGCAGATCCAAAGTCTCGCTTCTTCTGTTTAAACTTATGCTCAATCTTTACAGCGTACCGATACGCCATGCCGAGCGAGGAAATGTCCAGGAACTCCATCTCGTCCTGGATGTACTTGTGTAGACATCTGCAGTATTTGAGGACCAAATGCCACTCAGTATCCTTGATACCTAGCTTCGTGCAAGGGTATGGACAATATTTGTGAAATATCGCACATCTTGGTCCCTTCCATGCCGTAGCGTGGTCCACTTTATGTATTTGTCTTCATAGCTCCTGACAGGGTAATATTGTGCCTTGATGGCATCTCAGAAATAATTCCAAGTGGGTGTTGCTGAAAACAACAACGGTTCACTCTCATCCTTTTGTTCACAGTAGGTTTCCCACCAATCCTTAATGTGTGGGGTGACTTTGAGAAGTGAAAAATTAATATTTTTCTGATTGGAAAAGTCATGAACTAAAAACTATCCTTCCAACAAATTTAACCATTTATCTATGGCGTCTGCATCTATCAGGTCTTCGAATATGGGAATATAAAAGTTAACTTGTACCTTAAAAGGAGTGGCACCTCTAGAGTTACTTCTAGATGAAGATGCATCGCCTGTAGGTAGTCGTTGAAGGATCTGGGCAAAGTTATCCATCATCCTATCCCTCTGCCGCTGAAGGGATTCCTCGAGAAACATTTTGAAAGGATCTCCTGCCCGCTCGTCTTTCTTTTCTTCCGACATGAGAGGTCATTGGGATTTGCGAGGCTGATCTTGCAATGGTTCAGCCAGATCAAGCCCTAACTCCTTATACCTTGACCTCGTTGGGGACATGCAAAGAAAAAAAGAGAAAGACCAGACCGCTCTGATACCACTAATCCAAACTTAAACAAGAATGCAACAAATTACATATATAATCATAGACACAAAGATGCAGCAGAAAAATGCTTCATTTCATTAACAGAAAGATATTGAACTTTGCTTACAAATAGAATGGAAATAGGACAGCTCGGGCAATGGTAGCTTATCTCTGAGAAGAGATGTGGGGGCTACATGCCTCTAAACTATGTTACAATGAGGCTTAAGGGCCTATTTATTATTGGAAAACATGAGAAAACTCTAAAAAACCAAAACCCTAACGCCAGGAGATGTAACACCAAGATTTTTTGGGCCCCATTGGGGTTAGTTGGGCAACCAACTTCCCAAGGTCGTAACTTGGTCATATTATCTCCATTTGGCACATACGATACCTTGTTGGAAAGGTCTTGCCGAGTACTACAGGTTTCATCGCAGGCCCCCACATATGGCTATGGGCTTGCCTCGGACCCCAAAAAAATGTCATTTAGGGGGTCCAAACTGCTTTGGAAGTTCAGGATCTGAAAAACTGTAAAAATAGTAAATGCCAAAATGAACAAGGAAACATATGAAACTGACTGAGGGGTCTAGATGGAATAGGCGGGTGGCCACCAATATTCACTTGGATAAAAAATCAAGGCAAGGATATGGAACACATTTTTTTGCTAAAAATTAACATTTTCTGTTGGGTTTTAGTCCATATGAAAGTTTTGATGATGGAAAATTTGGAAAAAAGAGGTATTGTAGGCCCATTGAGTTGTGAACTATGTAGGAATGATCATGAGACAATCAGCCACCTCTTCCTCTTTTTCCCCTTGACTAAGCAAGTTTGGGCCAACATTCTCCCATGGCTTATAAATAGAGTCTGGTATTCATTTGATATTCAAGAGTTGTTGGGAAGCTAGGATGCATGTTATAGCAACTCCATGAGAGACAAACCTCTTCTTAGAAGAATTTGGCTTGTCCTTCCCAAATTCCATGTTTGAAAGATCTAGATAGCTAGAAAAAGGGAAATTTTCCATGGGGAGAAATCTAACTACAGGAGGACTGCGAATAACAGATAGGCCCTCATGAAGGAAACCTATATTTATAAAATAATCCATTTAATGATTGATCGGAAGTTGGATACTGAAGAACATGCTTGGCTCAACTCATTGGGGATTTTTGAAGACATACTCCTATCCCCTTCCTCCCTATCCAAGTGGCACATCAGACTCATTGAATCCAATTTTGGGAATTTCATAGCATAACAACATCATCATATCATATGGTTTGATGGTGCGACTAAAAATAATCCAGGGACGACAAGATCAAGAGGTGGGGGAGGGGGGTGGGAGGTGGTTTACAACCTTATGGATCAACGAGAATATCCCTATTCTTAGGGCCTTGGAATCACTACCAACAACAAAGAAGAAGCATATGCACTTCTACAGGGTCACCATTTGGCAGCAGAACAAGGTATTTGGACATCATAATCCTAGGCAACTTGGAAATTCCTCCTAGTCAAGAATTTCCTCCCATTAGATAACAACCTTCAATCCATTGTCAAAAGGATATATCATACCCTTAAAAGATTCAAAATCAAAGCATTCTTTCATATCCATCGGCACAAAAACCAAAAGGTAGACAACCTTGAAAATGAGGGGGTTGTCCTTGCAAAAGGGTTGTTGAAATGTGAGGGGGTTCAATCCTTCCCCGATTCCCTAATCCACAAACGAAAAATCTAAAGTGAAAAACCCAAGACAAACTTGGAAATAAGAAACAAGTTGATGAGGTGAGAGACAAGGTAATAAGTGAACATGTAGGGGGTGCATGCATGAGTAGCGTTCCCCAATCATCCCCTTGCATGAATTGAATACTGAGGAGAGATGGAGGGGGAGAAAGGGAAGTTTGATGTAGGTGCTATTAACTTGAAGTGATGATGAGTAGGAGAAACATAGGCATGTAATTATGCAAACTTTAATGTTGAATTGATGGAGAGAGAAGTTAGAAATTCGATGGTGATTTCCAAACACACCATGTATCTTAGTCTCAATTTCAATTTCTTCAGTGGCCCTGAATTGATGGTGTTTTAAATGTAGAATAGACACATCTCAACTTGGACCCTTGCGAGCCTAGGCGATGGTGCAAGTATTTTTGTTTCAGAGGATGAGTGGAAGTGTTATGATCCCGATAAATCTACTGATCATCCCTTCTAGTGTAATTTCCATCTAATTTGAGTTTTTCCTCGAAGGATTAGAGTCATCCTGTTGCAATCCATCTTCGAACTAGTGTGAACTCAAGTATCGTTTATGTCATTTTGCTAAGTTCCAATGTCTGAGATCCTTTCTATTTGAGTTTAACTTCTTTTTTATTTGGGTTCTTGGTGACTCTGTATCTGTGGCCTCCAACGAGAATTGAGTGGGTTGTAGGGGGAAATCCTAGTTCCATTTGGTTTTATTAGTAGAATTTTCTGGTTTGTCTTATGTGTGAAGGGGCTACCTATCACCCTCCCTTGATTTGGAAGAGTCTCTGATTAGCAAGGGTGGTACCCTCATCAAACTGAGGTATTAATTGGGTCGTAGGTTATGTGGGCTCATTTTGGATTGTGTGAAATATGTTTTTTGGATCCATCTTTTAGGGTCTCGAGGAGACCATCACCTCCATGCATTAGAATATAAAACAAATTGTGAAAAAATAGTAACTCAATGCCAGTTCCTCCACCATATCTTTGTAAGTCGTCATTGAGTTACAAGTGATGGTAATTCACTTGGAATATGAGTTCGCTCAACTACAAAGGATGTTAGAGGATATTAGCCTCAAGGTCAATTAGGAAGCAACCATCTTTGGTGATAAATGTGTTCATCGCTCAAAGTGTCTTAAACATAAAGTGGATAACGTTATTCACCTAGTTTCAAGGCTTATCCCCATGATGAAGGGGCTAAGTAATTTGTGTCTATGTTAAGTACATGTTTATTTATTGTTGATAGATTCTAGAGAATTTACAAGTTAATGGTAGTAACTCTGTGCAATGTGTTTGTGCTCATTCCACGGAGAAATTTTGGTTTACATGTTATAGTATTGTCTAGTATAGTGTTGCTAGCCAGTCTGGGTATAAACACAAATTTTTGTGGTTATAAAGATCTGCATCCATTTAGATATTTGGTGAAATACAAATATATTTTTAGTTCTGTTTAAAAAAATGTATATTTGATTATTGATGTTTATAATTGTATGATATTATTATAAAATAAATTTATAACAAAAGTTTTTGTAAATGTGATTTTAAAGTCTTTTATTTACACAAGTTTTGAGGTAAAGCTTTTGTAGAAGTGGTGAATAGAGGTTTTTGTATAAATAGGGTCTCGATGCATCAATTTTACATAGGCACACATGCATGTTTAATGCATATGTGCATCAATGCTCCATAACTCATGCACATTTGAAACAATAACAACCCAAAAATATTTCAATATTCCACTTTGGTCTTAGTGGACTAGTGCTCCAATTTGGCATGCACGTTGATGCTCCATGATCAATGTACATTTGGGGGGGGTGGGGGGACCCAAAAAAGACATTGGTGCTCCTCTTGGTCATGGTGAATTAGTGCTCCACTTTGGGCTATGCATTAATGCTTCATGGTCAATATGAATCAAAGTGTTGAAACCCCAAAAATGACATTAATGCTTCACTTTTATCAATGCATCGATGTTCCATGATTATTGCATATCAAATGGGAAAAATTGAAAATTAGCATCAATTCTTAGCCACTTCAATCTTCGTACACCAATGCCTAACTTTGGTCTTGGAGCATCAATTCTCCAAATTGGTATAGGTGAACTAGCCATCCATAATTAATATGTATTGAAAAACAGTAACCCTAAAAGACATTAGATCTCCATTTTGATTTTGATTGATGGAGCAATGATGCTCTATTCAAATAGTCTTGGAGAAATAGTTTCAACTTTTATTCTAGGTTCTATATAGTGCATCAAATGGCCCTAATTCTTGAGCTTTTATATGTTGAGGTGATTTATCTTAGATGTGTAGTGCTTCATTTTAGTATAGACATACTTTAATGCACTAGAGAAGCTTATTTCTCATTCTCTTGTAGGTTCATGTAATTTCTCAAAGATGCATGGCACTGTCTTTTGGTTTTGTAGCATCAATGTTCCAATTTGGTATTAAAGTAGTAATGCTCCTCATTTATTTTTGTACACTATAATGCACCAAAAAATTATAGTTATTACTCTCCTATAGATTCACAATGCTCCAATTTGGTTTAGGTGCGCTAGTGTTCTTTTTAAGGTATTTAAGCATCAATGCTCCACTTTCGCCAAGAGAGCATTAGTGCTCCTATTACTTTTTTGTTCCAAGGAAAGCCTTGTATAATCCCCCCTCAACCAAAATATCTAGATGGAGGGAAGCTCAATTGCCAACCATAATAGTAATTATTAACTCTAATGGACATGATTGGATTTGAATCGACGACTTTTAGCCTCCCAATTAACAATATGAGTTAAGAACGATAGTTCGACCAATTAAAATAATCCTTAAAGTTGTGTGCTCTTTATACACTAACACACCAAATTATTATACATGTTTTTTGAAATCTTATTTAAAAATAAAAACAAATATAAAATACACATAAAAAGTAAAAATTGACATATTTGTTTCATTTTATACAATATGAGAGTAAAGAAAAACTAAAGAGAACACTTATTCCATTGTTTTATTTCTTCTCACCTGTTG
>APFE031239982.1:21294-76506 GCA_000404065.3 Pinus taeda | reverse complement strand
AAATGGGGACCCTTCCAAAAAATCAAATCTTAGCATTTAATGTTGCCTTTTTGCTTTTAGAATAAAACAAGATGTCAAAGTGTAACTTGCTAAAACATGAAAATTTACCTTTTCACACTCCAAGTGCATAAAACATCACAAACTATGAGTTTCCTTATAAAAAGCGCTACATTAACATAAGACCTAAGGAAAATTTTTATAATGGAAAGTCTCGAACATTAAGGAAAACCTTGAAAAACCCGCTTTAAGAAAAATATTATCGCATCACAAAAAGGTCACAGTGGGCATCCCTTATAAAAGCTACTCCTTAAAAATGTGATCTGCGAGAAGGAGAGATCACAAAGCCTATAACCTCATCGCATCACAAATTCCAATACCGTGGCACCACCTTATATAACATAACCAAATATCGCGAAATGTGATAGCCTCTCGAAAATCGCATATCACAGCAGCTCAATGTAACGATGGTGTTTAACAAGGATAGGTTTTGCGATATTGCGATCTATGATATTGCGAAGCAAATCGCAAAATCGCTTTTATCGTAGATCAAAGGGTTTAGAGTTCTAGGATAGTACCTTCCGGCGTTCGATGCAAAGTTATGAACATTAAAGTTTAGCTTAACGGTCCATTAGTGGTCATTTATTAAAGAATGATTCGGATCAGTGTAAAGGACCATTTGACGCAAGTTGATATCTTTTGATATGATTTAGAATTAAAGCTTTCCGGCCACCTTATTTTCGTCTTTCTATTGATCATTCTTGTATTAACTATCATCTTTATCATATTTTTTCTCTCTGCTTGCAATTTTCAGGAAGAGCACACAAAGCGTAATACACGAAGAAATGGGGAAGAAAAGCAAGGCTCCCGCTTTTGAGAAGTCAGAAATGGCCCCATTATTCACAGACACTACCTGTAGTCGGGACGCAGGGATATCTATGTGGGAAGCTATGTATTAGTTGTTCGAGGATGAATGACCAAGAATTATGGAAGTTATAGTTACAGTAGATGGACGTGGCTCTTCTGAAGCATCCCTAACTGAACTTGCATGCTTGTTTCTACACCGCATTGCTGCAAGGTCGAAGATACTCCCCTACAATGACATGGTGAAATGGATTATAGATCACGCAGACATATCCGATAGAGAGTTCAATAAAAAAAGCTAGGAAGTCATGGGGTCATTTACTCCAAGCAATTTGAGACATATGTACCATTTACCAGAACCCCAGGCTAGCTACAATAAGAAATTTGTAGAAAAATTTGCCAAGGAGAATGAAGACTTGGCATAATGCACAAAGAACTGGTCAAACAATGAGGAAGGATTGAAGAAGGATAAAAACGGTATGTATGCCACTGGCTCTCTTTTTTCTCCTTACTGTTTTGCTGCTGCAATGTTATGTAGACTGTTTGGGAAACAAGACATCAACAAGTTTTCATCAGAATGGTTACCTCTATTGGATGCGACTACCAATGCCACAATAATGGATTGGGCTCAAATCCTGTCGGATAATTTAGCCACTGCAATTTTAGAATACAGAAATAAAAGAAGCTTTGCTTCGAGGGTTTACCCTCCATTCTTTTTGAGCGCCTATGTCATGGACACTATTTGTTTTGTTTCTGATTTTCCTATTATGGGATGGAGGTGGACGGTACAAAATCCACTTCCCATTCAGGTTTATCACAAAGTATTGTGGGAATCCAATTTCATCCCACATTTCTTCAAAATTTGTCATGGAGTTATGCTACCGATTTATAAAATGCTCTACAATAGAGATGCCCCAAGGTTTTCCCCAGAAGCTGAAGTGGATATTCTTTCAGTGGCAAGGTGGTTCAGGGAGGAATTGTTCACGTATATCAGAGTGTTTGGCAGCATTGCTTCACCCCATGTGCTACCTTTTTACGTCCCCGACAAACTAATGGCCAGGGAAATAGCCTATCAAACCTATGGTGTGGGGGGAATGAGCAAGGTACTGAAAGATTCCAAGAAGGCTATTTGGCCCTAGTTTCTTATAGTATGCAGAGCATTTGCATTGCATGAATTAGGTCATGCTTTCAAAGAAGTTGATAATATTTTATGTTTACAACTACCAAAGTTCCCGGGGAGGCAATATGATCCCTTTGGTGTTGTAAGTAATTTTACTACAATGGTTAAAATAAAAGTGTTTTCCAATGAGGAAGATCCCTTTGATGATGTTTTTCTACAGAAAAACATCTTCAGAGAAGTTCAACATATGGCACAAATTGTTAGATCTCCAAAAGTTTGACAATTACAGAAAGCAGAGGTTATCAAAGGTCCCATTGGACCAATTTCTCATGGAACCAATAAGGGAGCTGACTCCCAGTGTTAGCATAAGTGAAGGATCAAAAGACAAGTCTAAAACAAGTTCTGAAAAGGAATCAGCTAAAAAGTCTGGTGATAAATCCAAGAGTGAACACAGCAGAAGCGAGGAATAAATAAAAGAAACGACTCAGTCTACAGCGAGGTCTGATCAGCAGGCTTTGTCCCCAAAACAAGCTGAAGTTCCCACTCCTCTTACAAAGCTAAGAAAGCCACTTGTAGTTGATCTAGAAGGGGAATGGGAGAGTTTTAATAAGTTAATTAACATAGAAGAACAGAGCGCAGAGCCACTAACAAATTCAAAAGAGACAACCACATAAATGGTGATAGAAAGGGTTATCAATACTCAGGAGATGGAGCACATTCCTGTTGCTCCCTCATTTGAAATTGTACTAAGGATAGAGGAAATTCCTCCTTTAGATGTATTTAATAGCCCTCAACATAAGGTTGTTGTTAGAAGGCAAAGAAAGAAAAGAAAGTTGGATGCCATGCTCGCTCTCGAAGATGAACGTTTGGACGTTCTTTGGAAGGACCCCACTACTGACCCATCAGAAAATCTAACTAGGCTCTCACAGATAGCAGTTGCGTACGCTTCAACAACTATTGATAAAGCAACATAGGTTCAATTGCTACTTGTAGAGAAAGAGGATAGGGTTTTTTTTTTGGAACAACAACTACAACAAGTCAACATCAATCAAGAAGCAGAAATACAGTTGGCAAAACTGCAGCAAGACTTCTAGCAAATGCAATTGGCACATCAAAGCAGTTTGGCTAGTAAAGAAGAACATATATAGGGTATGATAGAACTACATAAAGATGATCCAAAAATTGGGGAGTTTATCATAGAAGCACTTGCTCTTAATTCCCAACTCTTGCAACAGAAAGAACTACTCTGCTAGAACATCTCGCAATGGAGTTCGCATTGCGAAATGAGCGATAATATTACAAATCAGGTCATAGATTTACGACTTGAATATGACTCAAATTTTAAGAAGGTCTCAGACTTCTTGAACTGGCAGAGATCCGAAGAGGGGAAAAGAGCAGACATGCCCAGAATTAACGAATCACACAAAGAGATTTTATTTGTGAAATGGGATTCCCGGCTTAAGGAAGCAGAACAGGCGATGGAAGAGGCAACAATAGCAGCGAACAATGTCATTGAGTGCATAAATGAAAATCTGTAAAAGGCCAATTTGATAGCAGAGACCACCCCGGGCTTCCTTCCAAACGCACAACAACTTCAAATAGAGTGGAAACAAACAGCAGAGGAAAGGGCAGAGGCGATTAAACAGGTAAACAAGTTAAATTGGGAAACATACTGGCAATACCTGGTAAAGCCACATAGCCAATGGATGACCCTGAAATGCCTCATAACCTCTGCCAAGAAGATAGTGCTAGCTCTTTCCGATGCCGTATTTGTAGGACACTTAAAATCTGAAGTCAGCCAACCGACGCTCTTGAAACCGATGCTGGATATTTGTGACCTAAAGGATCAGATGCAGGATTTACCATAGATGCAGTTTTGTTTTGTTTTAGTTTATTTTTGCTTAAAATGAGGCAGGTCATTTAAACCTCCTCATCTATTTTTGTAATATTATTTTTAGATTTCATTAGAGTAGTATTTAAACCCCTCTCATGCATTTAGAGGGAGGTCCAAAGTTTTATCAAAAACAATTCTTCAGAATGTGCATTTTGCCCCCCACTGAGGAGGTTTTGATAAAATGAATGGAATGAGATTTATTTTCTATATGAGTTTGATATCTACTACTGAAATGAACTTTTGTACTCTTAGTGGATGTTAAGTGATTTCAAGATAGATCTATATTGCTGCAGCTCATGAGTAGAACTTATTACCAAGGGTATTTTTATCTCCTAATACTTTTTACTTATGTGTTAAGCAATAAATCATTTTCAGTTATTTACATGTGAAAGTTTGAATGTTCAGTTGTCATTATTGCACTTCTGTATGGTGATAACTTGCTCTTTATGCTGAATATGTGAATAAATCTTATGCGATATATTTCTCATAATTGTTTCGGCTAACTTTTTATACGAAACAATCATTTTTAAATGGATTCTTTTCTCGTGGTGATTGAATGATTTTCATTATCAATTGCTTTTAGAAATTATTTTAGATTGCATAAGTGAATGTTACTCCCGGGATAGTTTAAAGTTAGATGTTTTCTTTGATTACAATAGATTGCATATGTTAGTTAGAAGATAGATTAGATTTAGAATAAGCATTTACCCCATAAAACCCCAAAAGAAAAAAATCATCCCGCTAGCACACACACATCATAAAACAGATTGGGAAATTGGTCCCATCATCCCTAGTTGGAGCCACTATTCCAAACGGAAAAGGAGTTGCATTAAGGTCCGCACCGGGTGGTTATCCCCCTTGTTGGAGACTCGATTTTTCAAGCCTTCAACGCCACCATGGATTTTTATGTTATATATTTAAGGTTTAAAAAATTGATGGATTTTTTTGTGTGATAATCTTAAGAATATATTATTATTATTTTCCTAAATTGTATTGCTTAATGATTTTTATAATGGTGTGAAGGTCTTTCTATTATTTTTTTTTAATTTCTTATTATTGTTTTTCATTTCAAAGTTAGCTCCTTTTTAAAGAGTTTTGTGGGGGGGGGGGTTTACATTTAGTAATTTAATGGTAGATTATATTAAGGTTTTTCAAGGTTGAGTGTGGATACAAAGTGATAATTCTGGTTGAATAAGGGGTGCAATTTTGTACAATGTGAGTGGATGTTTAAAGGGGAATTTTACTTTTTATATTTGCAAGTTTGTGGCATGTTTTTTTTTTTTTTTTTTAAGTAGACTAATTCTATTATGGTACAAAAAACAAAATTACAATGAGGCGAACCTCGGACTGCACCATTCTGCAGAGATGGATTTTACATCAGTGTATACCATGACTTGCCTGCATTTGCAAAAACTAACAGAGAGAAGACAGAGTACAGAAATCCAGCTATATTCCGACATACAGATATATAGCCTAGACGCATAACACCTGACTGACACGATAGAGTAGGCCTGGACCTTAGTAGCCGCCATTGACATTGTAGGTAAAAGCATAGAGAGAGACCAGAGGTTGTGCAGCCATATCTTGCGCATCAGCCTTACATAGCGCAACCTTACATAGCAAAAGAGTATGGAAGAAGAAGCAGGGGCATTTGATTACCCGATTGAACCACAAAAGACAAAGCCAACCTTGAAGACCAGTAACCCAGTGATGCTGTTCAGTCGTCCACAGAGGTTGATGGTATTTCTTCCACCACCCGGCAGGTGTATGGATCTGGCTCGCTTGAGTCGGTATGAGGCGCGTCATCCTCTGCTGGTGCACTTGGGCCAGCCACTGCATCCACTGAAGCTTTTGCTGCCTGGTGCTTCTCTGGTTTAGGAGCGGGAAGTTGAAGTGCAGGTGGCGAGGGAGGCTGTTCCAGGAGTGGTGCTGGAGGCCTGAGGTCCTCTGTAGCTGGGCCGTGAGCCTCGTGCTCACATTTTTCAATCTTGATGGACACATAGTATGTGTCTGAGTCCAAGAGACAGGGAAAACTGAAGCGGGAAGAGGGGTGCAAGCTATGATGGCAGGACTGGGATTGGGCAGTCCCAGGTCTTCTTCCTCTTCTGCGACGAGCGCTATTGGCATCATCTGATAGAGAATCTGTAGAACGAGGGACAGAGGCTCGGCCTCTCCCACCCCTCGACCCACCTCGTCTGCAGCTGGCACGTAATCGCTCCTTCGGCATTGCAGAAAGGGATGGGAGCGGAGGTGGCGGGTGCGACGCGGAAGGGCGGGGAGATGAATGAAAAGAGGGCTAACAGAACTGGATGACCCAGGAGCTGCAAAGGGCCACAGAACACAGTGAATGTCAACTAGGAGCACTCGAGGAAGCTTGAGAGGGCTAAGATGAATTGGAGGCAAAACCCAGCACGCAGACCAGGAATTGCTTGGAGAGCCAGGAGATGCGTCGAGCTTAGCCGAGAACGCAACCCCTCTGTGCTGATGATAGAGCTCAGTGAGCGGAAAGGGAAGAACAGGGGGCAGGGGATGTAAAAGGGAAGAACAGGGGGCAGGGGATTTACATCTACGCTTCCAACAATGGAGACCTGCCGCAACACAGATGCAGAGTGAAACCAAATGAACCAAATGCAATTCATTACCTTGCCTCGAACGCCTGGATTATAAGGCTGAAACCGACGGCGAGCCATGTGCGAGCCAGCGTCTGCAATGAATTTCCCGGGAAGACGAGGAGCTAACTTGATGCGAGGAGGAGGTGACATAATGACTTGCGTGCGATGGAGGAAGGATCGCGAAGATTTAACCATCCGACGGTTTAAATGCTCAAGTGTCGTGGCGGGTTTGGGCTGCCACTTGCCCAGTGGGCAGCCCGCCCCCAACCCTTTATTCCCAACTAGCACCCGCATCCGGGGATTGAAGATCCTGGAGAGCCAATGTATGGCAATCCTGTTGAAGTTTTTTGTCCTTTGCATCATGGAGAGAACCTGCGAATTGAGGGCCCTGCTGATTCACCCCTTGGTTTGCAAGTCTATCAGCAACCTTATTGGCTGTGCGTCTAACATGCTTGAAGATGATGCTGTTAGGATGCCTTAGCCTGTCTTCCAATGCTTCTAGTCTGCTGAGAAGTCTCCAGCTAGAAGCGATTTTAGCTGCTGAGGACCCTGCTTGGATTCTGATTGCTGCATTGATTAGAATTTGGGAATCTCCCTCTACTTCCAATGGATAGAAGTTATGGTGTTCCGCCATACAAATTCCTTTCCACATTCCTTCTAACTCCGCCATATTGTTGGTATTTGTACCACTTGATCCATAATAGATGAATGCTACCTCTCCCTCTGAATTTCTGATGACACCACAAAATCCTGATGGACCTGGATTCCCCTTAGCCGCCCCATCAAAGTTGAGCTTGTAGGAAGCTCTTGCAGGGGGGGACCAGTGGGAGGGGGAGATGCATTTGGAAGGGTTGTGGTGAGAATCCAATTGAGAGTAGGTGATGTTGAGATTCCAAGTCTGCCAGATGAGTATCTCCCGAGGTGTTGAAGGCCAGTCATCTTCTGACCAGGCTCTAAGAGCTAGCGTTTCTTGGAGATTGAACTTTAGGAGAAGCCAGAGGATATCTGCTGATCTGCTCTTATTGTTGAAGATTCTATTATTTCGTTCCTTCCATAATGCCCAGTATAAGAAGCCTGGAATGAGATTCCATAATGAGTTTAGGATGGGCTTTGATATGGTTTCCGGGGCCAACTTCTCAGAATATTTGCGATGTCCCCTTGCCTTTCTCTTCTTCCTTTGTTGCAGTGAGCTACTCTGTTCCATATCTGAGCTGCTAGAGGGCAAGTCTCCATGAGATGAGCAATTGTTTCTTCCTGAGCATTGCAATTGGGGCATCGAGAGGGACCTATGAAGCCTCTTCTTTGGAGATTATCCCAAGTAAGAATACAACTTTTGCTTAGTAGCCAAAGGAAAGTGGATATTTTGGGCCATAGTCTTGGCTGCCATACATGCGTCCATAATTGATCCTTGTCATGGGCATTTTGGTCATAGCGCAGGGTGAAGGCCTCCTTGGTGGTGAAGATACCTCTTGAGGTATGTCCCCATCTCAATTTGTCCTGTAATGAGGAGGGAATAATTTTTCTTTGAAGAAGCTCCTTATCTATGTCATCATATGTTTCCTCTTGCCATTCTGTCTGCCAGGATCGAGCTGGTTTCTAAGTGCGAAAATCTTGATGATCTTGTTGCTGCCAAAATTGGGAGACTTTGGTGGTGTTTGACTGCTGCATGTGTTGCTGCCAATGTGGTTTGTGGAAGAGCGTTGCAAGTTTGGGAATTTGCTGCCATGAGTCTTCCCAGAAACGGGCTGTTGTCCCTGAGTGAATCTCCCAAAAACTGTAAACCTGAATGAAGGCGCTGTGAATTTGCGCAGAGTTCCATATCATGGAGCCTGTTATGCTTGGACTAATTCTGATGAGCTCGTTCCATTGACTGCCTGGTGCATATTTGGCCTGCCACAACTTAGCCTAGGGAATGTGCGGCTTTACTAGCCAGCTCCACCAAACTTTTGCTCCCATTGTACTATTGCTTTGAAGGGGATCCCTTAATCCTAATCCACCATTTGCTTTTGATTGGCAAACATCCGCCCATTTGACAAGGGCCCATTTTCTGTTTAGTCCATTCGATCCCCAAAGAAAGCCCCTTTAAAGGTTACGGACGGCTTTGAGTACCCATTTTGGAGCTGCTAGGATAGAAAAAAGATACAGAGGCATTGCTTGAAGGACAGACTTTATCAAGATAAGTCTACTAGCTGTGTTCAGCGATCGGTAGGTCCAGGAAGAGAGTCTCACTTCCAGTTTATCTAACAGAGTCCGCCAGGAAGCATGCTTGAGAGCCGAAGCCATGAGGGGAGCTCCCAAGTACTTGGATGGCAGAACAACAATCGTGAAGCCTAGAATCCGAGCAATGTTGCGCTGAGTTGAGGCAGGGGTATTGAAGAAAAAGAGTTGAGACTTGGAAGCGTTGATGGAGGTGCCGGAGGCTTCAGAAAACAAAGAGAGGAGGGATTTGAAGGCTTTTGCTTCTTGGGAAGAAGAGTGACCAAAAAGCATCGTATCATCTACAAATTGCTGATGCGACAGAGGGTTGAGACCATGAAGAGCTAATCCTTTTACAGCTTTGGAAGATATAGCGTGGTGAAGGAGGCGGCTGAGCCCTTCTACCATGAGGATGAAAATGAACGGAGAGAGAGGGTCTCCTTGCCGGATGCCTCGAGAAGTATGGAAGGGGAGGGAAGGAGAGCCATTGAGGAGAACTGAAAAGCATGGAGAGGTTATGAGGTTCATGATCTAGCGGGTCCAAGTGGCACTGAATCCGAAGGCCAACAACATTTGATGAATGTACTCCCAACTGAGTTTATCAAAGGCCTTAGATAGATCAAGCTTCATTATCATGCCCGACTTTTTGAGAATTTTTAGTGAATGAATTACTTCATTGGATAAAATTATGCCATCCATGATCTGTCGACCCTCGACATACCCTGTTTGTTCCAGAAGAATGAGAAGAGGAAGGAGGGGTTTGAGTCGATTAGCTACAACCTTGGAGATGAGCTTGTAGATGACATTGCAAAGGGAAATGGGCCGGAATTTATCAGGCGTATTGGCTTCTTCGCTTTTAGGAACAAGAGCGATGAATGTGGAGTTCAGGGAGGGAAGGACCCAATGCATGGAGCGGGATTCTTCCACTAAGTCCTAGACTTCCCCTTTGATTAGATCCCAAAACTCATGAAAGAAATTAGCAGTGAACCCATCCGGCCCAGGTGCCTTACCATCTTTGAGTTGCGCCATAGCTTCTTGGACCTCCTGCATGGTAACTTGTTTCAATAAATTTTGATTTTGGTCTTCAGTTATCAGCTTTGGAATGTGCTGAGTGACTGCTCTGATAGCAGCTTCACGGCTACCTGGTTGCTCTTTGAGTGCTTCCTGGAAGTAGTCTCTAAACTCCTTTTCCATGTCTTCGTGCTTTTCTATTCGATCCCCTTGATTGTTGTTGATGAATGTGATGTTGTTTTGCATGCGGCGTTGAATGGTGGAGCGATGAAAGAATTTGGTGTTCTTTTCGCCTTCTTTTAGCCATCTGATGCGTGATTTTTGCTTCCATAAGATTTCCTCCTGTAGCCTTCTGGTTTCTAGTTCCATCCATAGGGAGTGCTCTTTGTTAGCTAATTCTTCAGTTCTGCCTTCAGTGATGATGGTTTGCTGTAGCTCACACATTCTCTGCTCTAAATTTTTCTTTTCATCCAGAATGTTGCCGAATGTGGATTTGTTCCAAGCTTTGATAGCTTGCTTGAGGTATCTAAGCTTTTGTTGAAATTGATACATTTTTGCTCCAGTTGGGGGAGTGAAGGATTTCCAAACATTTTGCACCATTCCTTTGAAGTTTGGATTAGTAAACCAGAAGGATTCAAAACGAAAGGGGCGATTGGATTTTTTACCTGGACTTGTCCATTGGAGCATTATGGGCCAATGATCTGAGCCGCCCTGGGGCAGGATAGATGCATGAAGCGCTCCGCCCAAATGGATGGCATTATCTAAAATGAGGAAGCGATCTAATTTGGATGCTATGTGGTGCGGTCCTCTTCTTTTGTTTGTCCAAGTGAATAAACCATTTGAAGTTTGCATATCTATGAGTTGGTGGTTTTGGATAAATTCTTTGAGGCCTGTGCTATCCTCTTCTAGTTTCATCCGACCTCCTTTTTTTTCCGCGAGACTGGTGATGATGTTGAAGTCTCCCCCACTTATACAGAGAGGATGATGCCTGTTGGCATTGAGAGATGTAAGGGTTTCCAGAACTTCTAATTTGTAGTGCATATCCTGCGGGAAATACGTATTGGTGAGTAGACCATGTATCTCTGTTCCCAGGATGTGAAATGAAGCTTGAATGAAGTTGCGCGAAGCATGAAAGTCCTGAAGGCAGATTGATTGCAGATTCCATACTATAGCTAGTCCTCCTGAGGCTCCTAGTCCATCAACGACGGTAGATTTACTACCTGGCCAGGCTTTGCGCAGGATTTTTTCAAGAATGACATTGGTACTTTTAGTTTATTGAAGAAAAACAACAGATGGTTTCTCTGATTGTATCATGATTTTTAACATTCGGTGTTTGGAGGGGCTATTAAGCCCTCTCATATTCCAGGAGATGAGCTTCATGAGGAACTTTGATGTTTGGGTTTGTAGAACTTTGTCAACTTTGGAAATCTGCCCGATTCCATCAAGATCTCTCCCAGGATGATAGTTCTCTGTAGTTCCGTCTTGCGTCCTCTTTTTTTTGTTTCTTTGAGGATTTTACTTCCATCCCAAAGACTGCCTGGTTGAATACCCAGATATTTGCTTCGTTGTGCTTTCATGAGAACTCCTTCCAGTCGATCTATTTCCCAGGGGGGGATGGCGTTGTATTCTTTTTGTTTGCATGCTGCTTCCAGAGTAAGGATATCTAGCCCATCTAGAATCACTGTCTCTGGATCTTCTTCCATGTTGATAGGGGTATCCTGAGGATCTTCTGGATAACCTTCTTGCAAACTTAAAGCAAGGGCTGCATCCAGGTCCATATTGGAGGCCTGAGGATCAGCTGTTGCGTCCTTGAGGTGCTCCTCCGCGGAGGGAGGGGGTTTTGAGGATGATGGAGGGGATGGATCCACCTCTGGGGAGGGTTGAACGGAGGAGGATGGCTGGCCTTGAGAAATCTCAGAGTCTTTTGAGGGCTTTGAAGGGGTATCATGAGGGGTAAGGATCTGGAACCGGTTCGAAGATTCAGGATTTTTAGGGCTGGAGGGGGCAGCTGGATTTTTTTTTGCATGCCTTTTGCGAGCAGTGACTTTGGTGAATCCATCTGAATCTTTAGGAGTTGCATTGGCAGTGGCTTGAGCCTGGGCATTCAAGGGGCATTCCCTAAAGAGATGACCATGCACATGACATTTGAGGCAACGAAAAGGAATGTGTTCATAGTCCAAAGGTTGTAGCCATTCAAAATCATCATGGAAGAGACTTACCGTGTCTGTGAGGGTTTTTTTGAGCTGCATCTGGACGCATATCCGGGCATAAGAGGTGAATCTCCGGTACTTAGTGTCCTCAGCTACTTTGATGAAGGTGCCGATGCTATTACCAATATCCTTTAATGTTTCTTCTTTCCAGTATTCTGTGGGCAGGGAATACAAGCGGATCCAGACCGGTGCATGACTGAGGTCCTCTGTATCTGGGTTGAATCGCGGCTTCCAATCCCGAAGGAAGAGACCTGAGGAGTTGAAGAAATATGGACCCCCTTCAAATACTCTGGTTTTGTCTTCCAAGCAATGAAATATGACTGTGAAGAAGCCCTTGGGACCTATTAACAGAGAGATTTGTCCTTTGGGCCTCCATTTGGATTCTATCCAGCCGTGTAGAGCCTTCTCTGTTGGCCAGAAACCCAGAAACTTTCCTATCAGTGCGTGATCTTTCAGATATTGTATCTCGCCATTGATACGATGGCTTGGTAGCTCGACTTTTATGCGTTCTTTCGCCTTTGGAATGCATGTGGATGACGTCGCCTTTGGTTGTGACGCGCTTTGATCCGAGTCCTTTTGATCGTCATCGGTCGAAAGGTCCTCACTGTTCTGGATTGGTTCCTTGCTTCTGGTGTTTTCAGAGCTAATAAGTCGTGCAGCTATTTTGCCGAATAGCAGGGGAGCGGCAGCTGCTTCCTCATTCGATAGCCTTGACGAGGTAGGTTGGAGAGGAACGGATCCCGTCCCTCCCGCCGGGTACTCCATGGATGATTAACGACCAGCCAAGTAATGATTGTCGTTCTAGCAGATCCGTGTAGGGTTACGTATGCCAGGTTGCAGAGATGCAGGTCTGTACATCTGCAGCGGAGGCAGAGCAGCGGCAGCTAGGGTTAACCATGAATCATTAGGTCAACCATATTCTGTCCTTGTGGCATGTTGTTTAGTTGTGTAGCACTCTATTTTGGTGATCTAGGTGCACCATTGCTCCACTTTGACTTCAGAAGGCTAATGTTTGATTTTATAATAAAATAAATTACATATTTATTAAATTTAATCAATTAATATATTTTTGTAAATCAAAAGTTTCAATTAATTCAAAATTTGGTTACATTATGATGAGAAGATAAGCAAAATTCTCTGTACCTCATTCCTACAAGATTTGTTGGGCAGGCGATAAAAGCATAACCAAAAAACTAGAAGATCATAAAGCTAGAGAAGTATTCACTGATAGCCCAACATAACCAAAATGTCCCAAGGATTCTAATGCAAGCAAAGATCAACCAGGATCAGAAGGGTTTGCCAAAGCTAGATGGTCTGGCCCAGGACTCGGCGGTGGAGGAGGATTGAAATCGCAATGAATGTGCTTCTCCATGTGCACTAGTCATCCTTCTAGTTGGTCCAACTTCTTGTATATGTGTCGCTATCCCCGCTGTAGATTAGCCAACTTTTCTTGCATGTGTCACTGATTTCGTTGCAAGTCATTCGTGAAATTGATGACTGCATTCCTATCATCATGTTAGTTACACCAAAACTATTCCAAGAGTAAGGTTACATGTTGTAGAATTTTATCGAGAGTACCAAAGGGAGGAGGTAGCTCAATTATGCCAGGAGAATGAGAAAGATCCAACGCCTCCCCCAAATCACGGTTTTCCATTCTATGCTATGCTAATTGACCCTAACATCCAACACATCGTTGAACCCTGCCACATTCACGATGCATGAAAATGAAAAAGGGAGTAACAGATTGGTGAGAAATAGACCAAAATATTAGCCCAGCGACAAAAACCACCTGATTCTCCCACAACCTTAGGCACAACATTTCCCTCCACCTTACGAAACTAGAGAACAATCCTTGCCACCAAACGATGCTAAAACCACCCAGACCAGGACGAAAAAGACACGATTTGTAACTTTGAAAGCTTCCCCAGAAAACACACCTCATGCATTTTAGTTCATGCAAGTCAGTCACCTCCCCAACACCACAATTATTTGTCTCCTTGAGACCAAGGAGAAGCGTAATGAGGTCCCTTAGCCACCCAAACTCAACAGAGTGCACAAGGTCCCAACCAGCCAATGTTGAACCAAAGCCCTCAAACCCAATTTCCCAAGGGAAAAACCAAATCTCTCCCTTATTCTTTCGAAACCCCCAAGTACAAATGTGGACTATAATAAGTGGAACGACATATATACATTCACCACCAATGAAGAGGCAAACCACCTTACAATTATGAAAGACATAAAGAGGCCAAGAAATTGAGTCAAACATGTATACATGACAGTCTGGACCAGAAGCACTCCTCCACCAAAAAACCTGCATCAACAAGCCCCACATATGTCGACTTAGCCTTAGTAAGCAGAATCGACCGAGGGTATGAAGGAAGAGTCTTTTCCCCGGGTCCCAAATGCTCACAATAAACAACCACAACAACAAGTAAACACTACCTCCAGGGTACAGACTAAAACACACTAGCACCTTTCCAAACAACATAATAGGGTTTGGTTCTAACCCGAGGCCACCCTGCACAATTTCATCAACCAATATTAACTAGTCATAAAATTAATAAATTTAGAAATACATTTGTAAAAAAAATATTAATTAATTACTAATTATTAATAAAATAAATACTTATGTGATATTTCTAACAATTAGGCTATGTTTTATGAGCACCAGATCTTCATGCCTATTTTGGAGCATTGACATCTTATTTGATATTCTTTGTATGCATGGCACACCACTTCGGTCTTAAAGTATTAGTGCTCCATTTTAGTGTTGAGAATTGGTGCTTCGCTTTGGTGTTGGAGCACTAATGCTCCATATTTATTTCATAGTACTACAAAACTAAGTTCCCTATTGAGGGTGGTTCTCCCACATCATTGGTTAATCAATTATCCATGGTGCATTAGAAAAAATCTTCTATAAAATCCTCCACCAAGCCACCAAAAAATTCCACAAAAGTCTCTGTAAAAACATCAACAAAATCCTTCGCTTCCAACTGCAAAGTTTTGTGAATAATTTGATGTAAAATTTGACTCATACATTAATTCTAAGGCCTATTTAAAAACCAAATTCATTAAAAATTATTTTCCTATCATTATAAATATATAAGTAATATATTTATTCATTTTTTCTCAATTATATAAATATAAAAAATATTCTTTTCATTTTTCTAATTATATATATGTGTGTGTGTGATGTGTGTGTGTGTGTGTTGTCGAGCCGTCATTTTGTCATTTCTTTCACTATTCAAAACACCCATTTTCTGTCATTCTAGTTCACTCATTAGCTCGTCCATTACCAACTTTAGCATATTTTTTCATAAATATATCGTGATAGGATTACAAATGCTAAAGTAGTTGATTGTCATAATTTTCCTTTATTTTTAATGAATTAAAGAGGATTATGCTTGATTTTACTAATGACAGTTGTGCCTAGTTCATGTATCTCCTATGTAGTTCTAGAAACCAACCTCTCACCTTGGCATAACTATGCAACTCCAAGGGAAATTTTGGAACATGAGTTTTATTCCTAAGGAAAATGACATTGTTTCATGTTTTCTAGATTGCATCTAGGTATATTCCACACACCTCTAGCTTAGGATCAACAGTTCAAATAGCTTGTGCCAGGAAGAATTGAGTGACTAACTTTGGGCATGATTTATGAGAAAACAAAGAATAATATGAAAAATCCAAGACGTGGATTTTATTTTTTATTTTTTATTTTTTATTTTGTTTTATTTTATTTTTATTTATTTATTTATTTATTCATTTATTTTTTCAGGCCATCCCTGATTAGGTTACTTGCGACATTTCCTCCAAAAAGTGTGTGTATTGGAAGATGCATGCAGTTCTTTCAAGGGTATATTTATGGTTGTGGCCATTGATCAATTATGCCCCAAACTAAGCAACTAATTAGCAAAACAAATCGAGTCAATTTATTCTCAGAATATTTCATGCTAAATCAATCCTATCTAATCATATCTTCAACCAAGAATACACAAAAGACAATCCTTTGTAAACTAATCAAAGTTTGAAAGGCCATTCTTTTGGGGAATTGGTTCCAATTTCCCCCTGTTATTTCTTGTATAAATGTATGGGCAAATAGCAGGTTTAGGAGTTGCAAACAAGAGGTTCTATAATTATTTTAAGTTTGTAATACAACATTGCCCGATGATCATAGGAGTGCTCCTACATATTAGTGTCAATGTAATGTGGAATTTTCATGGAAAGATTGTTGTT
The DNA here is from genome assembly GCA_000404065.3 of Pinus taeda. Taxonomy (NCBI): domain Eukaryota; kingdom Viridiplantae; phylum Streptophyta; class Pinopsida; order Pinales; family Pinaceae; genus Pinus; species Pinus taeda. The sequence continues at coordinate 60,366 of APFE031239982.1, read as the reverse complement.
GATGTTCTAGTTATGTGTTTTCTACTAGATTTTGATTTGAGTTAACTCTCTTTCAAGGAAATGTTGTTGGTTGGTAAGGGCCCACCAACCCATCATGTTTCCTCATTAGCTAGTTTTTTTATGGTATGTAGTCCAGTGTGTTTATTACAAATTGTAAGTATACCTTTCTTCATTTCTTAAAGTGCTTTTCTTTTATGAATATATCAATTGTATAATACTTGATGCGCGAGTTTGATGCTTTGTGATAGCTTTTCATTGTAGCAGTTGTATGGACTAGAGAAATACTGGGTTTTTTTTTCAGCCTCTAGAATTTAATTCTAGGTTTTGTTGATTGCATTGTATTTACATATGGTGCACAGAGCTCATTTTCTCTATTAACTTATGCCATGTATGGTTACACATTAGAGGTATGTGTATGGTATTTGTAATCGATGTGTAGGTCCCAGGTTTAATTGATGGTATTGATGTTCGAGAGTAGTATATAATGATACTCTATCTTTTTTATAATTCTGATATTTGAAAGACTGTGACTTGTGAACACCTTATTCATGACCCATAGATTTGGTGTTTAATATTTTCACTTTCACATATGGGTTTTCTCCATTGTAATTATACCTGGCATAATGAATGGAAATTTGTCTAGCAAGCACATAGATTGAGTATATGAAGGGTTTTATTTGGTTTATAACAGTTTGGCTTGTATTATTAAGCTTTAAATATATTATAGAGTAATGCTTTGTTTTCCAGTAGATTGAAAGAGTGATTGATTGCATCCTACTCATGGTTTGATTTGTAATATATATGCATTTAGTACTCAACATTATAACTTTATGAATGATATAGAGATTTCTTTAACAAGTTAACAAACTTAATATATGATCTTGACTTGCCCTTGATTGTCTGATAAACACACAATATGAATTAATGGACATAACAATATTTTGTTGATCCAGATCTAGGTTTTCTTTTGTTCAACCAACTACACAATTGTGTTATGAGATTTTATCTATGATATTGGTTTAGAAGCACTGCACATAGCTGGTGGTTTTAAGTTTTCTTGATGCCTTGATTCTTTTTGTTTTAGATTGCTTTGGATTTGTAGGGGTGATCATTGAAGGACCTTATGAAGCGTTGCAACCTTCAATCGCTGTAAGAACACCTCCTTCTTGAGTATGAAAGACTAAAACCTTTGAGGGAAGGGCTCTATGACATGAACCCAGCGATCCCCATAGTTTATGGTTTGTTATCAAAGGATTCTAGTAGAATGATTGATTACTAAGTACAAGAGTTAGATCTACTTAAGGAAAGACCTAGAAGTAGCATGTAAGAACTTGATTAGTCTTGCAGGAGTCAACCTTCTAAGTTTGTTTCCCAAAGAATAAACACTTGATACCGGATAGAAACCTTATTGCAATAGTTGAGTAGAGAAGATTATCAATGTCCATACCTCCACACATGTTGTGTAATTCCTCTAAGCCTACACTCCTATATTTACATATCTACGTTTTGAATTCGTTGTCAATAAATTCACTCAATGTTTTAGGTGTTGTTTCCAGGAAGGCACTCGAGAGATAAGAATATTGGTGATCTAGTTTTGTTTATTGGATTCCTAGAAAATTAAGACTCAAATGAGTGGGAAGGAAAAACATGCGGTAAGAACTTGTATGACCACTTTTGTGAGTCCCACAAGCCCTCGTCATGCTGGAAGGCACATGTTTTTTTTCCTTTTTTGCAAGTGATTTTTTGAGCTAACAAGTATGAACAAATAACTTGTTGATGATAGGGTCATAGTAGCACCTATAGCTTGTGAGTGTGGGTTGATTTCAACTAGCTGGCTTGGTGTGTTTACTTTTATGCAACTATGTTTCTTTTCTTTTAAGTTTGATTCATGGAAAGGATAAGGTAACTTATGTGAATATAAAACTTGGTGACAATAGGGTCTTAGTAATGTGAGGGCATCCAAGTACATGACAAATGTTGTTTTGAAATTGCTTACTATCCATGCACTTATCCATGTGTGATCCAAGTGGATATTGGTGGCCACCCACCTATTCCACTTGGACCCCCACCATTTTTTCTTTCAGTTTCCTTAAGTGTAGCACAACTTACTATTTTTGGCACTTTTTTCGGGTCGTAGAATTTTGAAGCCATTTTGAGTGCTTAAAAGACTTTTTTTAATTTTTTTAATTAATTAATTAATTTTTTTATTTGACAAAAAAAAAAAACCCAGAGAGACTAGAAAAGTGCAAGACCAATTTATTAATCTTCTTTCATCATTCTCTTGGAGATCTTCAAAATGAGGTATTATGATAATCAAACGGAGATCGTATGCCAAAGTTACGACCTTGAGAAGTTGACGTTCCATCTAAACCCAATAGGGCTCGCAAGCTTTTGGAGCTTCATCTCCTAGGGTTAGGTTTTTGGATGTTTAGGGTTTCCCATTGTTTCTTAATGATAAAAAGGCCTTCGAGCCTCAATGTAACGCAGTTTAGAAGGCATGTAGTCACCACATCTCTTCTCAGAGATAAACTACCATCACCCGAACAAATTTATATGCATTATGCATGTAACCATTTTCAGTACTTTGTTATTGATGAATTAAAGTTTTTCTTCTTTTGTAGCCTTGTGTTTCTGTTTATATCTACATTTCATTTCGTTCTTGCATAAATCCAGATAAGTGGTATCAGAGCGGTCTGCTCTTTCTCTATTTTTCTGTGCATGTCCACAATGAGGTCGAGGCATAAGAAGTTGAGACTAGAATTGGTTGAACCCTTACAAGACCATCCCCAGTGACAATGATGACCTTCCATGGTGGAAGAAAAGAAAGATGAGGGAGCAGGAGATCCTATCAAATTGCTGCTCGAAGAAGCCTCGAGCAGAAAAAGAACGAGATGATGGACAAATTTGCCCAAATCCTTTGGCGGATGCCCATTGGAAACACATCTTCATCCAGTAGTCACTTTGGAAGCGTCGCCCCATTCAAGGTATAAGTGAAATTCGATATCCATATATTCAAAGGTAAAATAGATGAAAATGTTATAGATAAATGGTTGAATTTGTTGGAGAGTTATTTTCCAGTCCATAGTTTCTTCAATAGGGAGAAGATTACTATTGCACTGCTTTAGGATTATCCCCATGTCAAGGATTGGTGGGAATCTTACCATGAGAAAATGACCAAGGAACCCTCTCTGTTCATAGCCACACCCACTTGGAAGTATTTCCAAGACACTATCAAGGAATAACATTACCCCATGGGGAGCTACGAGGAAAAATACATACAATGGACCAGACTACGATAACAAAGGGACTAAGATGTGGATGAGTTCACACATATTTTTCATACTCTACGCACAAAGTTGAGTATCAAAGTCTGTGAGCAACATATGGTGCTCAAGTACCATGATTGTCTGCACAAATACATTAAGGAATAATTGGATTTCCTGGACATATCCTCGCTTGGTGCAACATACCAATATGTAGCCAAGATTGAATAAAAATATAAACAGAAGAAGCGAGACTTTGGATTTGCTAATTCGAAGTAGGTAAAATGTGCCCCCAAACCACAAAGCAAAGGATAAAATCAAGGCAGGGTGACCTAGGACATCACTTTGAAGCCGCAAGAAAAGAATAACACGAGACAAAGAAGGACACAGGGAAGTGGTGTGAGTTCCACAAGAGAACCACTCACAACACGAGTGAGTGTCATGCCAAGTAGTCACTAGTGGTTAAGATGAAGGCTTCAAAGTTAGACCCCAATAAGGTGAATGAAAAAGGGGATCATATTATTGATGCAGAGCCCAGTGCCATAGTTGCCACCACCAAGGTCTAGAATATTAAGCTCAAAGACCCAGAGGAAGGGGAGAATCACTTCCACTCACAGATGTGGGTGAAGGGTCACCATTGCAGTTCATTGTCGAAAGTGGAAGCCAAAAGAACCTCATACTAGTAGAAGTCATCAAGTAGTTGGTACTTCTAGCCACACCACACCCGCAACCATACACCATCGAGTGGCTTCACCAATGACGAGATCTCCACATTATCTAGCAGTGTCGCCTTCAGTATAGCATCAAAACCTTCACAGATGAGGTACTGCATGATGTTTCTCCTCTTGAAGTTTGTGATGTATTATTAGGTCAACCATAATTGTGGAAGCGTCATGGTATTTATGAGTTTAGGCCTCACACTGTTATTATTACTTTGGGCAATAAGTTATATAGGGTATTAGAGGTAGCGCTGCCTACCATCATATCTTTGATCTATGCTAAGAAATGCAGTAAGATCATCTACCAGACCAGGAAATTTATTTTCTTTCTGATTTGCTCTCAAAGTAAGGGGAATATCGTGGCCACATCCATGGCCCCGGAGAAGGGTTCCTCCATGTAGTAGAAGCAAGTGGATAAGGTCGTCGCAGAATACAGGGACATCTTCTCCTCACCCACAGGGGTACCCTTGCACTTTCAGGTCAAGAATGCGATTAATCTGACTCTCATAGCACCTCTACCCAATGGTCCGATATACTATCGCTCTGTTCTATAAAATGAAGAGATCAAGTGACATATCTAGGACTTGTTACAAAAGGGGCACATCCGACCAAGTTCCTCATCTTATGGGAGCCCAATTGTACTTATACAAAAGAAATATGGGACCTGGAGGCTCTACAATGATTATCGGGCACTAAATAAAATCATTGTCAGAAACAGGTATCCAATCCCATGGATTGATGACCTTTTGAACTAGCTCAAGGGGGGCAAGTATTTCGGCAAGATTGATTTGAAGTTTGGCTATCACCAATTTCCAATAGAGCCCATAGATGTCTGGAAGACCACCTTCAAATCCAAGGAAGGCCTTTTTGAATGGTTGGTAATTCCTTTCGGGTTGAAAAACCGCTCTACTACTTTTGTGAGGCTGATGGATGACATCTTGCATCCCTTAACCAAATTTTCATGGTTTTTATCTAGACGACGTCCTCATCTCTAGTAAGAGTTGGGAAGAGCACTTGCAACACATTCGATAGGTCTTTCAAACCTTGCGAAAACACAAACTGTGTGCCAACTTTCAGAAATACACCTTTGGCATGATCCAGGTCCAATATCTGGGTTACATCATAAATGAGAAATCCATGCATGTGGATCTGACAAAGATCCAAGTCATTTGAGATTGGCCAACCTCGATCACTCTGACATACCTTCGCATCTTTCTAGGCCTTTCCAATTTTTATTGAAGGTTTGTGTGGGGATTCTCCCATATCACTTAGCCTTTGAGTCAGATTACCAAAGGTGGAGTGAAAGAAAAGTTTTCTTGGTCTAAGTCCCAACAAAAGGAATTCATTGAGATAAATAACCGCCTCTTCTCTACACCTGTAATCACATTTCCAGACCTACAACAACCATTTGAAATTGATATAGACACCTCTAACTATGCTATTAGTGTAGTCCTCACCCAACACGGGCATCTGTTGGCATATCATAGTGAGACACTTTCCGATACAATTTGGAAGTACCCCACCTACGATGTATTCTATCACGAAGGCTTTCCGACAATGGAAACATTACATTCTTGGGAATGAGATGGTCATCCACACAGATCACCAACCTCTTCAGTTTATACAAATACAAGGGAAGTTGCAAAACGATTTCCATTAGAAGTGGTATACATATCTACAACAATCGCACTTGAATATTAAATACAAAAAGGGAAACACCAATCATGTTGCAGATTGCCTCAGTCAACCCCCAATTGCAGCATTGACTACTGTTCTCAACTATTGTGGCCACAAGACCTCTGGATGGCCGCAACTGTACAAAAATGACCCAAATTTCGCCACCACATACCAGATGCTAGTGGATGGAAAGAAAGTTCCAAATTTCCACCTCCAAGACACATTATTATGCCACTTGGGCCACCTTTATGTTCCTTTAAGTGAGCATGCCAAACCGATTTAGGAGGCACACTAGAGTTGGGTCGTAGGACACTTTGGTGTGGAAAAAATTGTGGTCGTACTACAAAAGTATTTTTATTTGCCAAAACTCTAACAAGATGTTGGAAAATATATTATATCTTTCACTTCTTGTGCCATCTCTAAGCTAACTATCAAGAAGTAAGGCCTGCACACTCCTCTTCCTACTCCCAGCCAGCCCTGGGAATCCATCTCCATGTACTATCTATCTGGCCTCCCTTCTACCAAGCATGGTAATGACTACACATTTGTGGTCATGGATAGATTTTCTAGGATGGCTATATTGGCATCCTGCAAGAAGAGTGTCATAATAGAGGACACTGCCAACCTCTTCTTTTAAAAAGTGTAGGTACATATTGGGATCCCACATACCATTATATCAAATCAGGATAATTGGTTCCTAAGCACATTCTGGTTAAGCTTATAGACACTATTGGACAATAAGCTCACCAAGTCGACTGCACTCCATCCCCAGACTGATGGCTAGATAAAGGTCGTCAATATGATGATAATGCACATACTCCACATGTAAAACTCTAAGAATCCATGAACCTATGATGAGATCCTTCCCTTTGTGCAACACAACTATAACAGAGCTCTCCATAGATCGAGTGGTCACAGTCCCTTTCAAGTGGGTGTGGGATTTCAACCATTGTGTCTGATTGATGTTGCCATGCATCACGCAACTAGACAAACATAATCCACACATGCACAATATGAGGCTGATAAAGAAACCAAGTTTATTGAACTCATCTAACTCATTTTCCAACAAGTTCAAGAAAACTTGGAGAAACCCAATGCCAAGTACAAGCAACAACATGATCAACATTGGGTGCCACATAATTTTCAGGTTGGCAACAATTTTGGTTTCATTTGCAGAAAGAACACCTTGTTGGAGCCCATCGAAAGATCTGACCATTCTGATATAGGCCTTACAACATCACTAAGGCACTCAACACTCCCTCATTCCTTAGCCTGCACCCAGTGTTCAATGTGGACCACCTTTGACCATCCTTTCCACCATTGATAAACATATTAAACAGTGCAGAACAACTAACACCAAAAGAGATAAACCGAGATTGCATGGAAAAAGCCACAACTTATCAGATTATGGACACACAGATCAATACCACTCGCCAACAGAAGATCCAACTATATCGGGTTGTCAAAGCTAGCCAACTCCTGCACGAAAGCAAGTGGTTCACTAGGGACCAAGTCAAATAGAAGTTTCCTCGTCTCATGGAGGCACTCAACACAATGGGGACCATTGCTTCCTAAGGGGGGAGGACTGATCTAGGTGGATATTGGTGGCCACCTGCCTATTCCACTTGGAATCCCACCATTGTTTCTTTCATTTTTCTTAATTTTAGTACAAATTTCTATTTTTGGCAGTTTTTCAAGTCCTAAACTTTCGTAGTCGTTTTGAGGGCATAAAAGATGTTTTTTTGGGAAAATGGAGAGACTAGGAAAGTGCAAGATCAATTAATATTATTTTTTGGCCTCCTCATGGGCATATTCAAAATGAGGTATTATGATAATCAAACATAGATTCTATGCCAAAGTTAAAACCTCGAGAAGTTGATGTTCCAACTAACCCTAACAGGGTCCACAAGTTTTTGGTGGTTCATCTCCTAAGGTTAGGTTTTTGGCTGTTTAGGGTTTCCCATTGTTTCTTAATGATAAAAAGGCATCTGAGCCTAATTATAACATAGTTTAGAAGGAATATAGCCGCCAAATATCTTCTCATAGATAAGATACCATATCCCAAACTAGTTTATTTCCATTTTGCATGTAAAAATTTCCAGTACTTTGTTATTAATGAATCAAAATTCAGTTTTTGTTGTTGCTTTGTGTTTATGTTTATATCTGTATTTAATTTTTTTCCTGCATAAATTCAGATAAATATGCTAAACATGAATCAAAAACTAGCGATATAATATACAAGTTTGATCAAGAACATGTCAGAGAATGTTACTCCAAGAACTTTCTCGAAACCTAGAAACAACTAGTGTCTCTGCCTCTACCTCTCAGGAAGAGTTGATCTTGGCAATGATCAATAACATATATACCTATTTGAAAGTGATAGAAGATAAAAAGTTCCATGAGACATAGTTATATCTAAAAGTCCTCTCTGATCACCTTCATTAATCTGTCAAGAAGGCCAAAGAGTCACTAGTTGAAGTTGATGGAGAAAAAACATTAGAACCTGAGGCCAAGGAATCCATGACATGCATATCGTCAGATACATCATGCACACAAAATAACAACCATATGATAGTGGAAGATCTGTATGGCATGGAAGAGGAAAGCATACATATTGGACATAATGATCAAGGGAACCAAGAACATCATGACTACATCAAATGTTGGTTTCAGATGGCCATTAGATCAAGGCATCACTCTCTTTTTCAAAAACTCTTTTAATTGTATCATTTTAAGTAGTTTATCTCTCATGCTTTGGTATACACTAAATCCTATATGTTAAGCCTGGGTATGAGCACATTTAATATCTTCTTGCACACGTGACTTCATTGGAAATATGCCTACACTTGAGGAAAGGCTTCCTCTTCAGTAAAATATAGTAAAGTTGGAGAATAAATTAATAAAATAGTAAAGGTAAAAATAGGTTTAACTGTGAAAACTAAGAAACTGATACAATTAGACCATTTCTTTACTTAAAAACTAGGTTATTGGTTGGAAAATACCTCAACAATCTTCACATCATGTTGTCATGGCTCTATAAATCTTTAGAATTTTTGTATATTATTGTGTTATCTGATGTGGGATCCATTAAGTCCCTCTTTCTAACAAGTTTTGACCCATCGACATCAACACATTATCTAGGTTGTTGGCATTTTGGCCTTGACATCAACTTGCACTATCATCTCATCACACTATGTCAACCTGGATAATGTATTATGATAATGATGATGCTTACAAAGTTTTTTTGAAGTGTTGCAGAGGATACAAATGCTTGTACAAGTGTTTCAAAGTATGAGGAAGAGTATGGCAGAGTATTGGGCTGAGAGGAGATGGTTTTAACTCTATTAAGCCATCCTCGATGGGAAGAAGTGGTGCATAGTGTGAGGATCACCCTATCATCGTTGGGATGCCCATATTATCCTAGCAAGGATCCTCTCTGGGGTATAGTAATCATCCCAATGAGGATGTGTGTAGGTAAAAAAAATTAAAAACCATGAACACAACCATTGGTTTGCCCATGGATTTCGTGTGCAAGGTTAATTCAATGTTTATTTGATGCAATCAATAATACCATCAAATAATTCCATGGATTTTCCTATGATATTCACAAGGAAAAAGGGCTATAAAAACTCAGGGGATCAATCAACAATGTGTGCAATTTGGATGAGTCGTTTCTGGTCTATCTTGGAACAGGTATTTGCACCAATGGGCATATGTTAAGAAATATAAAGGTTCAATAATATGATATGGTAAGTAGTGATTTGACTTGTAAACAACAAGCGTTAATTATATCCTTGCTTGGATCAATGCACATAGTTCTTTTTATTTGTTAAAGGGTCCTAAAGGTTAATTGTGATTTTGCACATCTTATTTAGCCATTGGTGATTTCTTTTATATGCTGGAGATTTATTCTTGTTCATACGCACCACTTTATTGTCTTCCTATAGCACATCTGATTCGAAGGGTGAGATCAGTGGTTTCTGCACCATATCGCATAATTTTTTTTTGTTACAAACATAGAACCTTGGTTGATCTGTTGTATTAGTTCATGCACACCATATAGATCAATGAACCGAAAATCCTTTTATTTGCTGAAGGATCATGTGAGTTCTTCGAACCATAGCAACTGAGCATTCTTATTATGCGTTGAGATTTGAGATTGTGCGCATTTATTTGCACCATACATCTAACCTATGAAGACATCTCTGGTTTTGTTCCAGAAAGAGATATTGTTTTAGTAGTTACTATGTTTGGATTTATTTCAAATTGATAGGGACTTGGCCATTATAGAAAGTCATGAGGGTTTTTGCAGAGACTAGTGGTTTAGTGATTTCCATTGATGACCTTATATGTTGAATTACTATTGTTGTTGGAGATGCACAAATATTGTATGCTAATATGATTTCTACAAGATTGAAGCTACATTGCATTGTTGTTGCAAAGGTTGAGTTCGCAAGGAAAAAGTTTATATATTGTATTGCCTACTCAGAGGTTCATAAATATGATTGAATGAATTTGATGTGATACCTTTGTTTTTCTTTTGAGTCTACATTGGATCCAAATATCTAGAGCACAAGGATGGTTGAGAAATATATTTTTGACCTTGATAACTTAACTCACTATAGTTGTGTTGGAAATGGACTTATACTGATTTCCTATAGGAGTTTATAGGTTGTGTGAAGATCAACAATTTACTAAGGGGTAAAGGATGATTTGCGAGAGTATTGTGTATGCAGAAAAAGGTTTATTTGACAAAGTTTTCTTATAAATTTGATGGTGTTGCTTGTATTGCAGAGAATTTTTCTTGTTTGAGATTGTTATCTATGATACAATATTTGCAAATTAAGGTGCTTATTATAGGAGTTTAAGTGTCAGTGAAAACACATTTTCTCATGAGCTGTCATTGAAGTTGCCTATGAATTTTATGAATATGAGGTTGTTGTTTGTCTCTTGATGAATTTCCATCTTGTAGAGAGGTTGTATGCTAGCTAAGGCAAACCTATACTTGTCACTGGTTTTGTTTGAATGGATGTTATGCTTGATTGACAGAGATTTGAACCTTATGAGGATGCTTGCAAATATTAGTAGTTTAATGATTTTCGATGACCTTATATGATCTATTCCTGTTGCATTATAAATTCACATGCACAACATAGTATTGTATATGTAAAATATGTTATGAAAGGGTTAAATAAGTGCACAAAACAAAAGTTCTTCTATAACGATATGTTGGAGTGATAGAAGCAAATATTGGTGCATATATTATTGATATAACAATAACTGTTGTGTCCTTGTGATAAGAGAAAAAATTCTTTGTGGATTGTTGGTGTTATATATGGTGCTAGCAATTTGCTTGTAGGGATTGCTGCTCCTAGATAATTGAGAGCCATAGGGTAGTGTACCAGTGATTGTGTCATAGATTGTGGGATAGAGAATTGAAGTTGTTGATGGTGGTTGTTTACTGCAAGAGAATGAGCATATGCTCAATGACACAATGCAGGGATTGTTTCATAATGCAGGGATCTAGGTTGATACATGTTACTTGTTGTTGGCCTAAGTTTGATATTGCTACTACCATTACAGTTTTGTAGTTATATTGAGTTTGTATAGATATAGTTATTTTTGGGAAGGCCTTCACTCACTAAGGAAGGTGTAGTGTACTGGTTGAGTTATTAGGGTTTGGAAGAAAATTTGACATTTATTGGTGTATTTGTCCTAAACTGTTTATGATAGTTATGATGCATTGCTGATATAAGCTTGATAGTGTGAGAGAGATGTTGGTTTTTGAACAAAGAATATGACCTACCACTTGAGGTAGGGTTTAATGTTCTATTGAATATTTGCTGCAGAGAGTGTTTCGTATTGTTGAGATTTATTTTTTTGTTGATTTTTAAGGATGTCTTGATCAATATGTTTTGAATCTGGATTTTTTTTATCATTGAGCATCATTGGTTAATGTTGATGAATGATCTGTCCTAGTGAGGCTTGATTAGATACTAGGGTTTGATCAGGGTTTGCTATTGGATGCAAAGGTTACTGAGATTGGTTATACATAAAATGAATGGTTGATTACTATAATGTTCCATCAACTGATTTGTTATTGTAGAGAGAGCTTATTGATATTTGTGCATAGATCATTTGTGTATAGAGCATATTTTTATTATAGAGAGTTTTTATACTCTGTGATTTAGTTTGAGCAGAATGGTATGTGTGGTTCTAGTTTGAAAATTGGGTGAAACATGGCATGTAGGTTTTGTGTTTGATCCAAGTGAATCCAATGTGAAAGGTTTTGAGACATGGTCCACAAAGGATTTGAGGGTTGGAGCCTTCAGTGAGGGAGTGGTAACTTCCTTTCGGTGGTGGCCAGTAAATTTGATCAAGGAGTAGTAGCTTCCTTCCAGTAAGAGCTGGAGAAGCAAGAGGAGGTGGTAACCTCTAACATGTAGGAACATAGGCACTAGTAAGAGTCCACACCCTTGTAAGATGTAAGAATAATTTCTTAATAATTAGAAGAAGACAAAGACAACAACAATGGTGGTTTTTCTCAATTGGGTTTTCCATCTAAAAATCTAGTGTCCTTATGTGTTGATATGTTGCAATCTTATGGTTTACATGCAAGATTATATTGAATATTGCTCATGATTTACTCGATATGCCTAGATCTACTACATACTGTGTTGTTAATGAAATGATGGTTTATATAACATTAAAAATAAAAAGCACAACTAAGTAAAATTTGATCTGACATGAAATATTGATTCATCACCCCATCTCAGAATTTCTAACATAGGTTCAAGGATAGAGAATTTTTTAGTACCTTGGGGCTTGCATACATCAATGTTAGGTTCTCTCACTAATGAAAATGGGAATACATCAATGTCCTTTTATTGTCATATATTGCAAGTGATTTGACTTCAACACCTTCATTCATCCCGAGCAAGATGTACTAAGGTGCCTTGATGCTCATTGACATCATTAGTGAGTTATCTCCCATTGTTTAATGGCATACATTAATGACCGATAATCAAATGATCTCTTTCCATGTTTGACTCGAGCACATCCATTCACATGGCAAGAGTTGCACCATGGATCATATTTTGATGAATATTTTTTAAATTATTCAACAATGGTTGCAACCTTGCAACTACAAATAAGGAAGATAGATTGGTTGTTGGACCATCAAGATAGCAACATGTTCAGGCTTCATCAGATTCATCAATAGTCTTTCATTACTCATGGAATAAAACCCAACATACCAGTTTGCCCTACAAGAATAGTAATAATTAGTAGCATCTTTTTAACACAATAGTTAACATACATTAACATTACTCTATTTTTGATCAACATATAGGCATATGTCTCAGATTCAGTCTCTTCATTAGCTTGCCTGGAAAATTCAAGGTATTGAGGTAAAAATTAAGGTAAAAATTGGCACGAAACTATTTAATTTTTTAAGAATTTAGGGAATGGTGATAAGAAATACTATATGGTAGGAGCCTATGCATTGATAAGAGTCTTCGCTAGTGCAAGATGTAATAATATTTTCTTAATAATAAGAAGAAGACATAGACACAACAACAACGATGGTTTTTCCCAGTTGGGTTTTCCACCTAAAAATATGGTGTCCCTATGTGTTCATGTGATGGTGTGCTGCATTCTTTTGGTTTACATGATCTTATGTTGCATGTTGCTCATTATTTACTGCATATGCGTATATCTACTGCATATTGTGTTGTTAATGAAATGATGGTTTAGATAACATTGAAAATATAAAGTGTAAGTAAGTAAAATTTGATCTGGCATGAAATAATGATTCAGGACCCCTCTCAATATTTCTAAAAATTGGTATTAGAGCACATGTCCTTCAAGAATTAGCTTGATCGCTAGAACGAATATTGAGAAAAATGAGTAGCGAGGAAGACATTTTCTCAATTAAGACACATTTGTTTAATGGAACAAGCTTCATATTTTGGAAGATCATAATGAGGTCTTATTTGCAATCTCTTGGAGCTGATTTTTAGGAACCTATTGACAGAGAATATCAATACCCTATATCCATTCCATTAGATGATACAGGAAAGAAACAATATGAAATCAATTCCAAATAAGTCAATTCCATACTAGGAGGACTTACAAAATATGAATTTGTGAAAGTAATATAGCTCAACACTGCAAAAGAGATGTGGGAAAAATTGGTCAACAACTATGAAGGTGATACAAAGGTAAAATGTGTTAAGTTACAATCATATAAAATTCAATATCAGTTTCTGAAAATGCATGAAGATGAAAGCATTGCAAATTTTTCCTTCAAGTAGACGAAGTAGTAAATACTATTAAGGTTTGTTATGAAACTAGCTCACAATCATAGCTCTCAAAAATATAGAAAAGATAGATCAACACGAATTCAGCCTCTTCGAGGGGGCAACCTCCTTTACATTACACAAATGAAAAATTCTTGGATGATACAAATGACAAGGCCTCCAATGCATTACAAGATATGGTCGAATTGATTTCTTGACACTCGATGTGATCTTTCAATTCTTGAACATTTTTCTTCCTGATATGTCCTTCTATATTGATAGTTTGAGGAGTGGTAATTCCATCCAATGCATTACAAGATATGGTCGGATTCATTTCTTCTTTCTCGATGTGATCTTTCACGTCTTGAACCTTTTTCTTCTTGATATGTCCTTCTATCTTGAGAGTCTTAGGAGTGGTAATTCTTTCCAATGCTTTACAAGATATAGTCGGATTCATTTCTTCTTTCTTTGAGGTTGGTTCCTGGTGTATATACTCTTCTTTTGACATTTCTTGATCCTTTTCTTCCTCCTCTCCACAATCAATGTAAAATAATTTCTTCTGAGCACACTTATGACCTTCAATGTATTTGTTATCACAATTGTAACAAAGCCCTTTTTCTCTTTTTTCTTCCAATTGTTGTGGTGTAACCTTTGTAGGTTGTGGAAGGCTAGGAGAAACAACGGTTCCATATTTATAGTTGTGAGGTGTAGACTTCCTTGTTTCCATAATTTTTCTTTCCACTTTGTAACAAATCCCTTTTTCTCTTTTTTCTTCCAATTGTTGTAGTGTTGCTCTAAAGAAGGTGTTGCACTTTGTATCCTCATAATGTGCTATCATTTCCTCCGTGAAAATTGACCACGTAACAAGTTTTTTATGAGAACAAAGCCCTTTATACCATAAAAATTGATCCGGTTCTAAATATGAAGATGCAATAGATACCTTTTGTAACAGTAGTACACCATGTAGATCAAAATATTGCTCCATCTGTAGTATCCAATTTACTGGATCCTTTCCATCAAACTTCCTCATATCGCCTTTTCTTGATTTCAGGAGCTCGATCTTGAAATGATTATAACTCTGTACTTTTAGATTTCAAAGTTCTGAAATTGTCTCCTGCAGTAGCCCTATGAGTCCTCTTTCTAACCCTGCAAGTCTGATCAGAATTTGATTCTCCAAGAAAGAGTTATGCCCAATCTCCTAAGATGACCTGATTATATAATGTTTCAGTAGAGCGAAATTGTACAATGTGCCACGTGTCATTGTTTTGACCTTCGGATTTGAAAACTATGCAAAAAAAACTACAGTCCGTCCTCTTTCTGTAACTTCTTACGAAATTTCAATTTGTTGCTCAGAGAGAAAGTTATGATGATTTTCCCAAGGTCACATGTTTAGGATGTAATTCGGGAGTCTGCAAAAACCCTAACTTCCTTAGATCATATATCTGAAAATATAGCGATACAAAATCTAAAATTCTGACCCAAGATTCAGAACAATTTGTTCTCAAATGGGTTTTTTCTTTAGATTCTAAAACTTCGTAGCGAAAAGCTTATAGCGAAAATACCATGATGACCCATTTTAGATGAAATTCTGGAGCCTGGAAAAACCCTAACTTCCTCATATCATATCTTAGAAAATATAGCGAGACAAGATCTAAAATTCAGACACGCGGTTCAGAAAGATTTCTTCTCAAATGGTTGTTTTTTTAGCTTCTGAAACATCGCAGAAAAAAGGTTATAGCGAAAATACCATGATGACCTGTTTGGAGTAGCAAAACTCTAGAATCCAAAGCTCTGATACCAAATGTGATGAAACCATCTCAAAAACAGATAGAAAAGATAGATCAACACCTTAGAATTCAGCCTCTTCGAGGGGGAAACCTCCTTTACATTACACAAATGAACAATTCTTAGATGATACAAATGACAAGACCTCCTTTCTATATATAGGAGTCTAAGGGGTCATAATATAATCAGAGCCGACATAACAATAATAATGTAAGGGCACAATAATAACAATAGTGGGCTTATATGCGGCACAATAATAACAATATGGGGACTAAATGGGTACAACAATATAATAAGGGGGTTGTACTAATAAAAATAAGGGGTTACACTAGTAGTATAGGGGCCTAACAAGGTTCTTGGTGATAAGATTGAGGATTCTATGATTGTTGAGAAGATATTAAGATCGCTAACTCCTAAGTACAATTCCAAAGTTTCAGCATTTGAGTAAATGTATGATTTGAGTCATATATCTCTAGAAAGTCTCCATGGGATTTTGATAGCCTACGAAATGAAGACAAAAGGGGATAAATCAGGAATCATAGAAGTTGCCTTCAAAGCTAAATGCAAAGGCAAACAAAATCAAGAGCCTAAAGACACAAGCTACATTTTAGATGAAGAAGAGGAACCTTTGTTAGGAAGTTGCAAATGGGGACTGTGTTGACAGTGTTGGATGTTGACAACAGGGAAGGGGGTATCCCTGGTATGAAATCCCGATTAGACCTCACACCATTTGGAGTTGGATCCTAACTAAAAATATGCCTGGTTGACATAATAATGATCTTAAATATGTACCTTGGCTGCAATAAACACCTAAGAATACATACACATATCTTTAGTGACAACAAGTGAATAAACTTTCTGTAATATCAATTGTAATGCATAAGAAGTTCTTTCATGCAAAAGGAAAGAGAGTGAGCCTCTAGAAGAAAAGTAATAGTACTATCCTAAAAGAGATGCACACATGTATGAAATAATCATTAGTTGACCTGAAAAACAATTCTCAAGTAAACGACTATCATGAAAGCAAAAACGACACACATTCAACAAGATATAAACTAAAGATAATGAAATAGTTCATTTACCTTAGCATGCATAAAATAACATATATCATAAACATTTAATGAATAGTCTTACAACATCCACGATACACACATGAAAGTGTGCTAGCTCTAAGAGCTTCTGATAATTAAGTGAAAGTTCCAAGTACCCAATACAATGATATGACACTAGCGCCAATAGTGGAACATGAAGCTAGCACTTGTTTCTCCAAAGAATGATTTCACTCCTATGCTAGACTAGAAAATCTAGGGCTAAAAATCCAAAGTTACAAGCCCTTTGCTTGAGTTATGAGGGTTTATTTATAACAAATGAGGTGACCTTTCACCTCCTCTTGTGACCTTTGACCTCCCTCTTGACTCTTGAACATATTTTGTCTTTATTCTATCTAATGACTCTTCGTATTCCCTATTTAACTCTTGGACTTCCACTTATATTTAAATTACTTATTATTTTCTAAATGCAAATGACATAAGACAAAATGTGGCTAGAGCCTAATAAGAAATTTTTTTATACATAATACTTGAGCTTGAGGAAACTCTAGCTCGAAAAATTATACTTGTAGCTCTGATGTAACATAATGGTACCAAGCCTTGTATTGTGTTGTTATGTCCTCAAACTTTGATGGGATATTTGGCTTATATATGAATCTTGCCTCCATTGCATTCAAATAGATGGTTTTGGATCCTATTTGGACATTGTTCCATAGTAAGAACAAATTCATATTCAACTTTGCACATCTGACTAAAAATTGTTGAATATTCTACCTTGTGATTTCTTGATCTTCTTTCTCAGCCACCTGCCTTAAGTTTCTCAAGAATTCCTCAATTTCCTACCTGATAAGATTCCCCTCATTTGTTTATGTAAATGCTCCAATAAAAGGACTCTTGTGCACTCTGACCAAGGAGTCCAAACTATGGTACAGTCACGAATAAATGGTTATGATGTTGGCCACATAAGTGTAGAGATGTTTGTTTCCCTGTAAAAGCATTCTAACCTTAGCCCTTTTTGATTCTACTTTCTACCTTATTTTCTTGGCCAACTCTAATGGTGCATTTCTATATTTAGTGCCCCATTCTTGGATTGCATCAATGGCTGCATGAATCACCTTCATAACTTTTACATTCTCTCGCAATCGCTTTTGCATCTCATGTAACAGAATCACCACCTTATGAAGGGTCATCACCTCCTCGCACAATTGTCTCATAATGTCTCCGAATGATTGGATTTCCTCAAATATAGATACCCGAAGCTCCCTCATGTGAGAAGCAGTAGAAGACAACCTTTGGTTCTTGGCTAGGATATGATCAATCTGTTGTCTTGCAATAGTGGAATATTTTACCAATTGTTTGTTTTCATCCATCAAGAAACTTGTGTTTACTTTTGTAGATTCTACAAAGACTAACCTTGTTGTTGTGACTGTCTTCAGATTCCTCTTGGTATTAGGCACAATCACCCTCTCTGTATGAATGGAAATAGGATGGAACAAGTTATTAGGAAAATATTTCTCTTTCCTACACTATTCAGTTCTTTAACTGTTCAAAGGTAAGGTTGGAAATATCCATGACCATATCATCATCTGGAGGAGATATTTCCATCTAAGTGAATGGGATGTGGCCACTAGTACGAGGAGGTGAAGGATGATTTTTGGCTTCTTGTGAAATGGGCACAATGTTGGCCTCTTGGTTATCTTCCTCGCATTCAAAATCCATGTCTCAGGCCTATATTTTCTCCTCTATTTCTCTTACAAATTAATCATCCTATTTTTGCATTCTTTCTACATCCACCAACTATTTATGTTTTTCTTCCTAAAACCATTTCCATCTCACTTCGTCTTCTTCCTTATTTATTAATTCTTCCCGTTCCTGCATGTCTTCATTTTCTTTCCTTTCATGTTCTTCTTTCTATATTCATTCCTCTTCTTTCTTTCATTCCTACTCTTGTCTCTTTTCTTCTTCCTATTGCTTCTTCTTTAATTCTTTTGACTACTTTCTCCTCTTTTTTGCTGTAATGTTTGCTCTAAAAATGACATGATTTGCTTTGAACTTTCAGTGTTGCTTCACTACATGATTGTGCAAAAATTTCCTCCTATACTTGACAATGCTAACTGGAGTGGGCCCTTCCTATTGATTCCCTTCCTAGACAAAATCTTGCTCTTGAACTACATGGGAAGGGACTACCTCATTTCCTGGTGCATGTGCTCGAGAGGCATTGAACCAATTCCTTATCTTCTCCTCCTCTGGTCGGGAACAAGACTCATATGCCCAAGAAAAATTCAACTTGGCATAGTGTATTTTACACACTTCTATGGGATCATATCTATGAAAGATCATCTCACAAAACTTAAGCTTGATAAGTTCTTTAGCTTCTACTCCTATAGCCTTTTAGTTCTTGAGCTCATAGGATCCCACTTGTAGAAGAAAGGAAGGCAAAGGTGCCTTCTTCTTCTTCCGCAACAACTGAGATAGACTTATGCTAAGATGATAAGAAATCTCTTGCATGACCACCTTGTCAGTCACATAACTCGGCAAAATATGTGGAGGCTTCTGAGAATTGAACATTCAGAGGTATGTGCCCTGAGGTGAGGCAAACCAATCTACTATCTCTGCTACTACTTTCCTATCCTCATGGGACATGCAAGGGGTTTCTTCCTAAAATATTATTTGATAAAAGACCATGAAGAAGTGATCAACAAGCTTGTCATATACCCCTCTCCTACTAAAAATAATTTGCAATCCACATTGATAGGGAGCTCCCTTGGTGTCCACCTCCATTCTAGACTTGGAAATTCATGGAAAGTGTTATCACTCCGTAAATCCATGTAGGATGAAGAAAGGGCTATAGAGGTAACCACAAACCGCTCTGGGCTAGAAAACTGGCCTTTCTAGCTAAAGGGGGCTCCCTCTCTCGAGATTGTAGGATTTGAAAGCTTAAGGTACAATCTATACAGAGACTAGTTCTATAAAATTGAAATTGAATATGTTGGGTTGAAGTGCCACTGATTCAAAAGGTGCTAAAATGTGATCAACTATCCTATAGTTCATTTACTTATGAAAGTAAACAGACATCTAATACAAGGGTTGTAGGCATGAATTTGAACACGATGACATATTGCAACACACAGGAGAAAAGTTAAAAAGAAAACAGATTCCTTTCTCAGCAATAAACAAAGTCGTTCATTCATAAGAAATAGAGCTAGTTAAAACAGATAACAAGTATGAGCATATGGAATTTCATTTGCAACTAAAAAACATGAAGATAGTTGAAATATAGTAGATTTATTGAATTCCAAATCAAATGATTCATAATACTCATAAACATAGAGAGATATTAGAATATCTAAGAAATAAACACAAAAAATCCAAACATCATACCATGAGAATCCTTATAAAGTGTATCGGTAACCCTCAAGTCACAAATACTCTATCATGAATTGATCACGAGCAAAAACTTTGCAAACAACAACATACAATGTTTCACCAAAAACAACCATTTTTGTTTTCATTCATCTAAATATATAGTAAAAACATGGAGGAAAATCCTTTCAAGTTCACTGCATCTTCGATCCTTCAAAGGATTGATTCAAAACTAGGGAAAAATAGTAAACTGGTGTTTTTCCATGATTTTCATCTAAACACAAAGCATAGAGCATCCTTTTGCCTTCTTGAGAGCAAAAAAAACTTAATTAAATACAAATTATCTTTTTTTTTTTTAAGTGTAGGTGGTGCCTTTCTTTTCTATTTATAATCACCAAAGAGACTAGATACATCGTGTTGGTGGCCTCAACCTGCCCCGAAGGGAAACCAGGTCTGTTGGCCACCTTAGTTTGCTATATGCATTCCAAAAACAAAATTTAACAAGTCTTTCCATCCTAGCCATATGCACTATACAACTAAAACTACTTAGTAAGCTACTAGTATGCATAAAACAGTGAAAGTAAAAAGGTTCACTGAAGCATAAAATAAACTCGAGGAGATCATTCCTTTTTGGTACCAGTATTTGGGTCCATATCCATGGGAGAATCCATTGGTTTAGCCTGATTTGGAGTTGTATGAGCCATCCGAGACAACAGCTGATGCATCTCCTCCAGCTTGTTGTTCTGCTTGATCATGATAACTTGGAAATTCTTCATTTCTTTTTGCAGGTTTGGCATACCATTTGAAATTTCGGCCATTTCCTTCACCACCTGCTCCAGAGCCTTTGCAAGGAGGCATTTTAAAACCTAGTATATATGAAGGGACTGTCTATACAGCGTCAGCCTTCCCCACGTATTCCCCGGATCTCTGATCACTTCAGCCCACTCTTCCATCTCTGAGTCAGACTGTTCCTCCATCATGCTGGCTTCCATATCTTGAATGATTTGACAAATGTCTTCACTCGTGCCTTCCCTATAAGCCCTAGAAGCATCTTGGACTGCTGTCAAAGTCGATCTTCTCCCTCTACCCTGATTACGTGTAGCATTTGTTGGCCGGTTCTTTCGATTCCCCTGTCTCGGGCGTCCTCTGCTTCCACGCCCTCTGCCACGACCCGGGTGCGCCATCCTATTTCTTACCATATCTTGTTGACAATTTTCATTCACAGAGGTCAATGTTTGAAGTTTAGCATCACCGTTTTCCTCCTCAATTTTCTTTGTGGTTATTCCTCTTCTCCTGCTACAGTCACCGCCATTTGTTTGAGTGCTACACTGCTTTTCATTCTCAGGGTGCAACAAATTTAGAAGGCCTTCAGTCATTCGAATCAATTGTTGGGCTAGGGGCAGGATTTTCGTATCGCTTCCTTCAGACTCCCCCTTTACCTTTGCAGTGGGTTGCTTGATAAGGTCCCCCAAGTTTCTCCAAGGATTGTTCTCATGGCAACAATTCCCCCACTCATCAAGAATCCTGCCTCGATTTTGACCCAGATGACCCTCACAATGCATTGTTGAGTGAAGGGCGAACTCACTTCAGCCCTTTTCTTCCTCAGAGACTTCAAATGAAATAACTTTATCCATTCTACTAGTTAAGACAGAGAAAAGGATTGAAAGGGTCTCAGATTTAACATACCAGGGATTGCTAACCTCCTTGGAAGCTCCTTTTTTTTGTTTTGCACCCTGCTCCTCTTTCCCCCAGCTTCGTTTCCCCTTCCTCCTAAGCTTCACCACCTTCATACAATGTAACTCATCAATCCCTCTCCCTCTTCCACTACCGCCGCTACTGCTACTAATCCCCTTCATTCCACCTTCCCCGCTCCAATTTTTTGAGAATTGCACTGACATGCTGCTCATTACTTTGGCTGGGAGGACGGTGTTGTACGTATGGGCTAGTACCTCTGTCCCGCCGTGATCATAAACTCGTCTGCCACCGTCACCTACTTTTTTCCACATCCCGATCGGGGGCCATCTGTCTCTATTGTCTTTGAATCATGTCTTCATGATTACCCTGGTTTAAAATCATTCTTAGCTGTTCTAATTCTAAGTCCTCTAAATGCCTAGTCCATATGTTATCCAGTTTCCTTCCTTGTTCCTAGCAACCCCAGTTCGCACGAAAATCTGCTGCTCTGTTAACCTCTCTTCTAACATGATTAATAATCGTATGTTCAAATATTTTTAGGGTACTTCCCAGTTCTTGGATTAGACTGGCTGTTCTCCAACTCTGCGTAACTTTGTCCCATGAGGTCCCATTATTAAGTTTTTTGATTATGTGTATGACCATTTGGGAGTCCCCTTCCACTTCCAGGTTATTGTATCCATTTCTGATTGCTATCTTCAATCCTTGACATACTGCCATCAATTCAGCTTCATTTTTGCTCATGAAGCCACCATCGTTTGAGTAGATCCACTTTGTTCTGCCTTGATCATCCCGAAAGAGACCTCCAATCCCTGTTGGTCCTAGATTTCCTTTGGATGCTCCATCGAAATTTAACTTTATGAATCCAACCATGGGGCAAGAGAAGTGCATGGTGCCATCATATCCTATCTTGGGTTCTTTCCACATCTGTGGAGCCACCATCCCTTGATGTAGGTTTAAGATCCTTAAAATCTGATCTTCTTCCGGCGTTGTTTCCCAGTTTTCTACACTCTAGGTGTCTGCAAGTATATTCTCATGAATATGACTCAAGGTTTTTCCCCAGATTTGATCTTTTGTCATCTCCTTGTTTTGGAAGGTTCTTCTATTTCTTTCTTTCCAAATCAACCACATATTCATCCCTACTGCTAGACTCTAGGCTCGTCTTACCACCGGGCTAGTGAATTGTCCATCTCCCCATATTTTAATTATGTTTTTAATGCTTTGTTGATATCTGTGAGTTCTTCCAAAGAGATTCCTTACCTCTTCCCATTATTGTTGAGCTCCTTTACATGAGTTCAGGAGGTGTTCTTGCGTTTCCTGTTCTTGCTTGCAAAGATTACATCTGGGGGGGCCCTGTATGCCTCGCTTTTGGAGTTTGTCCTAGGTCAGGATACGACCTTTGCTTACCAACCATAGGAAGTGGGCCACTTTCAGCCACCAATTAATAGTCCATATTTGTTTCCAATTGTCTGTCATATCCTCTGGTTCTCTAGGAATTAAGAGGTGATATGCTTCTTTAATTGAGAAGTTTCCTTTTATTGTATAACTCCATCACAGGATGTCCGGTCTGAATCTTACAGGTATTCTCCTTGTCTACATTTCCTTTTGATATAACTCTCCTTGTTCTCCATCAACTTGATCCATCCACTCTTTCGGGCTTTTCTAGATTCTCCATACTTCATCTTGTCTCCCCACCTTCCAGAAGTCCTTAACAAGATTCATTCCATTCTCAGCTACCTTTTGGCATATATCCCTTAAAACTTGAAGTACGTTCAGTATTTCTCTTTGCTGCCAGGTCTCCTCCCAAAATCTAGCTGAGCTGCCCTCCCTAATTTCCCAAAAATCATGTCTAGTTATTATTTCTTTGTTTAGACTGGCTAGATTCCAAATTGTTGACCCTTTCGGGGTATCCCTTATTCTTAATATTTCCTCTGGTTTTGTTGGCATATTCTATTTTTTTGTCCATAGATCATTTCCTCCATTCATCCAACACCACCAAAGTTTTGCACCCATTGCTTGATTCAGAATATAAGGATCTCTAAGGCCTAATCCTCCCTTAGTCTTGCTTTTCACTAAGTCCTTCTAAGATACTAGAGACCATTTTCTTTGATCCTTCGAACCTCCCCAGATAAATTTTTTAAAGATCTCTACCATATTTGCACATGCTCCTTTAGGGGCTGCCATTGCTGATAGTTGGTATATAGGGATCGATTGAAGGACTGCCTTCACTAAAACAACTCTGCCAGCAAAATTCAAAGTTCTGAATGACCAGTTGGCGAATTTTCTAGCAATTTTCTCAATGGTTTGTTGCCAATTCAACAGCCTTAGAGGATTTAGGGCTAATGGCATTCCTAGATATCTTGTAGGGAGTTCTCCTGATCGAAATCCAAGAGTTCTTGTTAATTTTTTTTTGATATTTCCAGCAGTGTTGAAAAAATAAGTACAGGACTTGTCATTGTTAATTTGCGTACCTGAAGCTGTCGTAAAAATTTCTAGAATTGCTTTAATTCTGCTGGCTTCTCTGAGGGACACAATACAGAACAACATAATGTCGTCTACAAATTGCTGGTGAGTAATGGGAAGGTTGCTACCCCATATTTGAATTCCTTTAAGCTTTCTTTCTCTTACTTCTTTTCTGATGTACCTTCCTAGGCCTTCTAGCACTATGATGAATAGGAAAGGGGACAATGGATCACCCTGTCGGAGTCCTCTTGTCGCTTTAAAAGGCTGGGAGGGGGTTCCATTCACAAGGATGGAGAAATTGGCTAAGGAAATCATGGTAGAGATCCATTCAATCCATCTATTACAGAAACCAAAAGCCCTTAAAACTTCTTTAAGATAATTCCAGTTCAAACGATCATAGGCTTTGGAGAGGTCAAGTTTAATCATCATACCTGCTTCCTTTTTAACTTTCAGAGAGTGCATTACTTCTTGGGAGACCACCAGTCCATCTAGGATTTAACTACCTTCAAGGAA
Organism: Pinus taeda; assembly: GCA_000404065.3. NCBI lineage: Eukaryota > Viridiplantae > Streptophyta > Pinopsida > Pinales > Pinaceae > Pinus > Pinus taeda. The sequence goes on along the minus strand of APFE031239982.1, from coordinate 35,545 downwards.
ACCTGTTTGTTCCAGGGAGATAATGCTAGATAAAATAGGCTTAAGTCTTTTAGCCATTAAAGTAGATATTATCTTATATATAACATTACAAAGGGAAATGGGTCTGAAGCCTTGGGGAACTTCAGACTTAGTTTCTTTAGGAATCATAGATAAGAGGGTTGAGTTTAAGCCTATACTTACCTTTTGGTTTCGTCTTGATTCTTCCACTACATCCAGTATGTCTTGGCCCAAGAAGTCCCATCCTGCTTGATAGAATTCCTCTGTGAATCTATTAGGGCCAGGGGCTTTATTCTTTTTCATCCCTTTGACTACCTCTTCTACTTCCTCCAAGGTGGTTGCCCTCATCAGGGCTAGATTTCGCTCTCTAGTAATCCTACTTGGGATTTCTTTACATATTCTTTGAGTAGCTTCTCCACAATCTACATTGGGTTCCGTGAGGAGTTCTTTGAAATGATTCACCAAGACTTGTTCTACTTCCTCATGCTGTGTAACTCGTGTCCCTACTTCATCTTTTATTGAAAAGATTCTATTTCTTTGCCTTCTTTGGATCATTGCTTGGTGGAAGAACTTTGTATTCCGCTCCCCTTCTCTTAACCAATTTACTCTGGATTTTTGCCTCCACAATATCTCTTCTTGTTTCCACCTTTCTTCTATCTGTCCTATCAGGAACCCTTCCTCTCTAGCTAGGTCATCACTTCTATCTGCAGTAATGATTTCTTGTTGGATTTGCTTCATCTTTTGTTCTAGAACCTGTTGATCTTTGAGTATGTGTCCAAATTCCTCTTTATTCCATTTCTTGATGTTTCCTTTCAGTTCTTTTAGTTTCAGTTGAAATGTCTGCATTCTATTTCTTCCTTTCTGTCGACTTTGCTTCCACCATTCTTCTACTTTCTTCATGAAGTTTTTATCCCTGAGCCAGAAGGCTTCGAACGTAAAGGGTTTTCTCTTGGGACTGGCTTTAATGTCAAGTTCTGCTTTAATTAGCCAGTGGTCCGATCCCATTCCAGGAAGAATCATTGCTTCAATGAAAATATCCCAATTTATAATCTATTCTGACATTAGGAATCTATCTAGTTTGGAAGCGAACTGGTGTCTACCTCCCCTTTTGTTGTTCCATGTATAGACCCCGTTTGTTGTCTGAACATCTACAAGCCTTTGATTTGCTATCCAATCTCCGAAGACTTCCACGTCTGTCTCTGTTCTTCTAAGCCTGCCCTTTTTTTCATCTATTTATTTTATCATATTGAAATCTCCTCCCACTATCCAAGGAGAGGTCAGATACAAGGATCACATGATTGCCAGGTTCTGAAGGAAAAGCCTACGACCGCTCTATATATGGGGTCCATATACATTGGATAGGAGGTTCCATTCTTGAGAACCTATAATTTTGAATCGTCCTGAGAGAATGCGAGGTATACTGATCCAGTCATCAAATTGGACTTCCTCCGGGTTCCAGAGGATTGCTACTCCTCCTCCGCTACCTACCGCATCTTGACCAATGATCTCATAATGCGGCTTGAAATTGCTCATCACTTCTTTTAGTTTTCTTTCTTGTACTTTTGTTTCTTGGATTAGCATTATATTTGGTTTATCTCTTTTGAGTCTCTCTTTCAGATATCTTTGTTTTCCCTTACTATTCAACCCTCTAATATTCCAGGTTCTGATAATCATTTCAAAAGTTTGAGGGGTTGTTGGAAGACCTCCGACAATGGTACGACTCTTCCTGAATTCACCAACATGTCTCCCACCATTTGGATGGTCTCACTCATATGTCTCCTTCCTCTTTTCCTTCCTCCCTTCCCTATGATTCCTATTTCTGTGTTTTGATTCCCTTGTGTTCCAAGTTGCTCTGGTTGCTTTGCTATCAATGTCCCTCGTTTTTCTTTATATCTTTGGAACATATCTTTATAGAGTTGTTTCTGGTCATCTGGTACGAACCTTTCATCTAGATGCTTCCATTCCTATAAAAGTTTCCTCATGACCTGTTCCTCTTCTCCTTCTTGTTCCTGTTGAGGATCTATTTCCATTTGGATTTGTTCTTGAACCTGATCTCCCTTCTCCCCCACTTTTTCCAATTCCATACTATTTGATTCCTTGTTTCCCTTTTTATTTTCTATCTGGATCTCCCCTGTTTCATCTTCCCCTTCTTCACCTTTCACTTCCATTTCTAGTTCTCGTAGGACCTCAAACTGGTTATGGCTTTTCTGAGTACTTTCTAGGTGGGAGGGGTTTAGTTTGGTTTTTCCTTTTTGGGGTCTTCTTCTTCTTAGTACTTCTGTGAATCCTCCCCTATTTCCTTCATTAACCCTCCTCTCCTGCTCCGTACTTCCCTTTCCATCTCCCTGATTTGATGGTGTATTGACTTCATTCATCGGGAAGTGTTTAAACAAATGGTCATATTCATGGCATCACCTACATTTGAAAGGAATGTGTTCGTAATCAACTGGCTGTTGCCAAACCTCTTCATGATATTCTGTTTCAATATGATCCGACAATGGTTCTATGATATTCATGTAGACGCAAATTCTGGCATATGATGTATATCTGCCTCTCTTGGTAGTTTCTGCTACCTTCACAAAGGTCTCAATTGAATTCCCAATTCCTTCTAGAATCTCTAGATCCCATAACTCTATCGGGAGCCCAAATAGTCTGACCCAAACTGGTGCTGCTAGCATTTTTTCTTTTTCCGGATTATAACATTCTTCCCATTACCTCATAAAGAGCCCTGTGTTGTTGAAGAATTATGGACCCTCTTCAAAGATCCTCTCCTTCTCCTTCAGATTTGCAAATATTACTGTGAAGAAATCTTTTGCCCCCAATTTAAGATCTATATGCCCTTTGGGATTCCGCCTCTGTTGTAATCATTTCGTTAGGTCTTTCTCAGATGACCATGTACCTACAAACTTACAGATGAGGGCATGGTCCTTCATATATCCTCTGTACTCCTCCAATTTATTGCTTGGAACAACAAACCTGGGTTTTTTTGTTGCCTAGGGTAAACATTTTTTCCCCATCCTAGCTTGCCATACTGCTCCCATTACCGGTGTGTCCTTGCTTCCAGATATGCCATTTGCACCGTTTCGGCTTGACTCTCCTGCTATAATCTCCTTGTAGGAGGGGATCTCTCCCCCCTCCCTTCTCACATCAATCATTTTTCTCCCAGACTAGCCTTTTCTCAGATCCTTCTTCCCTTAGTTAATGTGTCATTGTATTGACCTGTGATTCTGCAAGTATGTATGGGATCCCTTGCACCCTGACTAGGAGCAGGTCCACCCAGGGTCGACTGATCCCAAACCCTAACCCTAATCTCCCATCACCTTTCTCAGCCCTAGAGCTTCAAAATATTCTCCTCCAAATACAAATTATCTTTAAAAAGGTCTTTGAACTGGAAAAACTAACTGAAGTAGAAAAAGTCTAAAAGCTGCTTTTGTGTCTGCTAAAAAGCCCGCGCAACACCCAAATCTTCATGCTTCTAGAAATCACACGTGGCAAGAAGTTGGAGGGGTGAGATGGACAACATATGTACCCCACACCATCACCTTCAAAACCTGACTGGTGGCTATTGTATTGTGTACATGAAATGGCCAGACCATGGGCTACGTAGAGAGTGCCTAGCGCATGTGTAGCAAAATTGCTGCAATTGTTTCCTTAGTGCTCTTTACTTCTTATTAACACTATCATAACACTATTATGATGATCATATCAACCTTAAAATATTTATATACCAAAAAATTAAAACAAAACTTGAGAATAAAAATGAAAGCCTGATCATTTTCTTTTCCTCTTGCTTGATAATTTGCTGCTAGAAACCTCGATGCTAGGAGTCTTGGATTTGGGATCTGGATTGATTAGGTCTTGTTGCTTCATAGGTGGCAATAGAGCAGGTGATGTTTTGGATTTAGGATCAAACTTAGGCATTTTCATGAGTGGAGGTATAACAACAACCCCCTCATACCTCTTCAACAATTTATGTGTCTCCTCTAAGTCTTGTCTCATAGTTCTTAGCTGTGCATTTAGGACCAAATTCCTTTCATACAAATTTCTGCACTGTATCTTGACTGGTTGTGACCACTTGACAAAATTATTAATCATTTCAAGAGCTTTGGATGCCTCTTTGACCTCATGGTCACAATTTTCTAAAATGTGCTGAATAGAATTCTTATAATTGTGGTTTTGTTGCATGAATTGATTGACCTGGTATTTTATTTCTTCTAACTCCTCTAGGCACCTCTGATATTCTTTCCATTGATTGAATGGCGGTGTACCAGGGGCTTTAGCTATTTGTTTCATTTTTTGCACATACTTGAACTTTGATTTAAAAACCCCGACTGCTGGCTCATAAAACCTCACTACCACATTTATAGCTTGTTCAACAAAGGTAACATGTTTCTTCTTCCCTTTGACACTTGTTGAGGGTGACTCTGTCTTGTCCTCTACTGGTTTAATGACCTGTTTTATGTCTCTATTCTGCTTCTCTAGAAATTTTATCCTCATATGATTTTTAAACATTGCCTCTCTCATATTTATTATTTTAGGATCCTCTTCCTTGTACTGTACAACATTTGTTTCTAGTGGTTCTATCTCTTCCTCAAAATCTGATTGTACCATTTCTTGTCCCTTGACCCCATCCAATTTTTCATCTACCTGTGCATCTATCTGCTTATCTTCAGAGATTTCTACAATTTCTTGAGGGGCTGCCTCTTTATGGGTTTTCTTAACTCTAGACCTTGTTCTAGGTCTCATCACAAATTCATCTTGGATTGTTTCTTCAATTTTGACCTTAAGTCTGGCTTGTTTAGCTGATGTTTCATGTTCCTCTATTCTTTTGTCTACCCTGTCATCTTCTGTGCCTTGCAACTTAGTTTTCTTACTCATATTGTCTGCAAATTTCTTTCTTGGCTTGGAACCTTCCTTCTTTACAGTTTTCATTTCCATAACTAGACGAGTGTTCTCCTTCATTAGATGTTCCTCCTTGGATTGTTCTTTATCTGCCTTGATTGAAGGTGACCCAATTTGTGGAAAGAGGTCAATACTTGCAAGAAAATTAGACCAAGGAATTTTCTTTCTTTCAATAGCATGCTTAACCAAGATTTTTATCAAAGAGAAATGAAACAGACTTGAAGCATGGTTATCCTTTTGAATCTCTACTTTAGTGACCATTCTTTCTAGACTCTTAAGCAAGAAGTAAGGTAGGTTCATGGGTTTTCTTTTGGTGAAATTCCATAGCAACCTGAGATGATACTGGTATATTCTACTGAACCTACCTTCGCAAGTGAAATACCTTTGGATGACCTTCAGAAATTGGAGGAAAATTAGTCAAGATACTCTAGTTTTACAAGCTTCTTATAGGCCAAAATGTCTAACTCACCCCCCTTGAACTATTTCTCCCCTATTGTTGGAAGATTGGTTGCATCAACTATGAACTTTTCAGACAATATGATCTCCAGGTCACCTAGCTTCACTCAGCTATCTTGAAAATTTAGAGCAAATAAACTGGCTAGTTTGACATTATGACCTACTTTTTGAATCTTTTGGCAGAAAGGAATGCATACTGTGTTCTCAAAAGCCACTCTAATGGTAGGGGGTGAATTAAGTAGACTCAAAGTACTGTGTTCAGTGCAAACAAGGTCACCTCCTTTTTTGCTGATAGCATGGGCCATCCTATCTCTACACTTGGCTGATGGATTTGAACTTTTGAGTTATGACTACGTGTACAAACCCTAAGGAATGAGAGAAGGCTCATATGACAGTAAAAATACACTCAGGCAGTTGTAACAGTAAGGTGGTGACAACACAGATTATGCGATGAAATACAAGCATGAGGCTTTAAACATTTAAAAGGTATTCAAAATCAAATCTTCAGGAAGCATTCAACATTTAGAATTTAGGCTTTGAGTATTCAAACAACGCTCTTAGAAGTAAGACTGTATTTTCTAATAAGACAGGGTTTTTAATAGTGATAGAGAAATTTTTAAACACCGTGACTAGGAGAATTATGAATAAGAATTCATAGGAAGGATGAATGTCTATCTACCTCTATAATTTCTTCGTTTCAATATGTACACTGAAAACTAGCTTGAGATGACTTATTTCACTGTATAAGAAGAATGTCGAGCTATGCCAAATGGTCTGCAACTTGTAAACCTGCCTTCAACTCTTGAACTTCTCTGCGCCTTTTGAACTCTGTTGTGACCCTTGCTCTAGAGATAAACCACTCATCTCATCCTCTGCATACCACCTACGAGCAATCACCCAGAAATTAGTGGTCTGTGTAATGATTTGAAATATTGGTGCTGATGTAAGCAAGATGAACGTGCAACCCTCATTTCTTATAAAACTTCACATGCTTGAAAGTCGTTGTTCAAATGTTGTAAGGTGGCAGAGGATTTGATTATGATATATTTGATAATCAAAGTGTGTCAGGGCATATAGGGCGATAACAAATCATAATGGGTAATGATGTTTAGGGAAGGGAATAGTTTTGTCCTAGGGAAATGTGGTTTAGGTGATAATGATGATAAAATTTTTAGGTCTAAAGTAAATCGATAAGATTAAGGTAGCATTAGGGAATGAGGGGAAGGAATGAAATGCGGGAAAAAGGAGATAGGTGGAAGGATTTATAAAATGTTTAGGAAAGGTGTAGGTTAAAGCATTAATAATTAGGGTCTTTTTGAGATCCTCTCCTCAGTAGCTGACACTCAGACCATGTTACCCCACATATTATCACCTAATACCTGGACTCAACAATAAAACATTGAAAAACATTAAACACTCTTTCCCAATGACCAACCAAAGCAATAACCCGACTGAAGATGATTCCTTTGAGAAATAACAAGTCAAACTTATGATTTTGACCTTCTTCTAAATAGAAAATAATTGACTCGAGGTACTTTTTGACTGACCAACAAACCCAATCAAATAGAAATCACAAATACCATCCAGTAAGTAGACAAACATGTAAAATTGTAGTTGCTTTCCCTTAGGTGGTTCTTTTGCCTTGTTCAAATTAATCCCCAGTCATTGGGATAAAAGATGTGACCAATTGAATAGTTTTCCTTTTGTGGCGAGTGGATACAACATAAACATCCACCCTTTGGTAAAGGACTCAATATTCTTCTGTCCATAGATCCTGCAACACATAGCCATCAACTACTAGTATTCTATTTTGAGAAACTTAGTCTTGTAAGTAATATCATGCTTTAGGTGAAACTTAGATGGTTTCCGCCACCATGACTTCATCACTTCTCTAGCGTCCAGATAACTCGAAGTTGCATAAAATTGAGGATCCAAATGTTGCTCAGGCTTGGGAAAGTTGTAAATATAGTGAAAGTAATGTGGGTGATATGAGGCAAATTGTTTCCCACTGAAATTATTGAGCACCATGTTCTTAGTGTCTAGACCCTACAATATCCACTTAATGACATCGACACAAGGTAGCTCTGATGTAACATAATGGTACCAAGCCTTGTACTGTGCTACTATGTCCTCAAACATTTATGAGATATTTGGCTTATGTTTGACTCTTGCCTCCATTGCATCCAGATAGATGGTTTTGGAACTTGTTTGGACATTGTTCTTGTTGACGGTGTTGGACCCGCCAACATTCAAGGGATCTCCCCGATATGAAGTCCCAATCAGACCTCACCCCATTTGGTGTAGGATTACCATCCAGTATAAAGGCCTAGTTTCAAAATCCTTAAAGATTTTCCTTGGCTCTAGCTGTCAACACAAGAGAGTGATGCAATGGTGTCTTCAGAAATCAGGGGAAGTGTGCTTAGTGAGTGTGTAGTGCAACTGTGTCAAGGTTCTTCTACTACAAATGGGGAGAGAAAAGTGAGCCTCTAAGCGAGAGGTAATAATAACACCCAGGAAAAGACACACAAGAACTAGAAGGACCCGTATAGCATCCAACGAAATAGTCCACAACGGATGCGAAAATTGTTACAACTAACAAACAAGGAAAGATTCGTCTAACATCCATAGGAATAGTCCACAGTGGATGCGATGATCAGTACAACCAACAAAAAAGGAAAGATATGTCTAGTATCCTGTAGAATAGTCCATAAGGATGGTACAATGATAACAACCATTACAACACATTCTTAATAAGATAAGCACTAAAATAACTGACATAGTTCAACTATCTTAGTACATGTGAAAGCAAACATGAAATAAAAACATTTACATAAATGTTTTAGAAACATTCATAGTCAATGCATGAAGAACGTGGTGGCCTTAAAAGGCTTCTGTTATTAAGCAAAATTTCCAAGACACATGTTTACAATGTACATCACTAGCCCCAATAGTGGGACATTGGAGCCACTTCCTACTCCTTAAAGAACTCGCTGATCTCTCTAATGCCTTGCGGGAGGAGCCAAGGTGAAAAGTCCTTCGCTCATAAAATCATGGGGTATATATAACCAAGGGGTGATGCTTCCCCTTCGTGACTCTTTGACTACCCTCATGACTGTTCAACTTCCTATGACTTTTCAACTTACATGACTCTTCACATTCATGTGTGTCCTTTGGACTTCCACTTTACAGTGTTTTTGATTACAATATACATGGTCCACACTAGTGATGTGGCAAATGACAACTCATGACATGAATTGACATGACACTGCTGACATGGAATGGTTTGATGACGTGGTAATGTCAAGTCACTGTTTCCACTGAGTGCCAGATGTCTTCTTGGATACGATTTCTCTTCTCCTTTGCATGGCTTGGTGATGCAGGGTCTTCAATGATCTTAAGTCTTTGATGGTAGCAAAATTGTGTCCCCTTGCTTCCTCTTTATAGATCCACTTGTAATTTCAACTGCAAGAGAGTCTTTAGGCTAGCTTCCCTCCTTATTCTTCTTCATCATATTTCCATGACTTAATAGTGTACATGTTATTGCAATTCACTCATGATGGGATGACATCAATCTGAAAAATCCCTAGCCTAAGATGATGCATTATTATCCATGAACTGAGCCCAGGACAAGTGACAGATTGGGATAAAGGGCCTAGTGACTGTGCATTGTGCAGTTCCAGTAAACAAGGAGAGAGATTGATCACTGAGACTGCGTAGTGCGCAACTCAGGCTTGACTGAGGAACTTTTCTGCACAATCCTCATTGAGAAGAAAAATTGCACAGTGCCCACTAAGGGAAAAAATTGTACATTTCAAGCGGGTAGTGGTTGATGTGGGATGGAGCCCTAGGAGGATAGATTGTGCAGTTTCAAGAGGCAAGGGGGACTGTGCAGTAAAGAGGCCCGAAGGGAAATTCTGCGCAGTTTATGAAGGCATTGAGTTTGAGCTGAGGGAAGGGAATTGGAGCAAGCATATACATAGTTTTGGAGGCCAAGGGAGGTTGGGATATCTACACATTGTGTAGTTCCAATCGGCAAGGGAAAATAGTGAGGTTTGAAAGTGCGAAGTGCATAGTTCAAGTGAGACTGGGAGGCACAAATTCACAATTCAAGAGGTCAAGAGAGGCTACTGGACTCTGGAATTGTGTAGAACAACCACCCTGGAGGATAGTGACTGCACACTGTGCAGTTCCAAGCAACATGGTCACATCCAAGAGGGATGAGACTGCACAATGCGTAGCTCAGTTAGGTCCTGGTGAAGCTAAGTTACCTAATTGGGAAGATTTTTTCGAAAATGGCTAAGTGTGGGAAGGGAGATGGAGTCGTGATGAAATTGAACTATGATAACACAATTAACATACTTTGACGACATGAAAACATAGATTATTGGAACACATAAGAAAATCATTCCCTTTTGTGTGACTACCTCATGAAAAGATGTGGCAAGTGCGACACTTAAGATAGACCTTAGGAAGACTGTGACGACACTTGTGCGATAGTGCTCAAGACCTTGTGTATGAGTGTGAAGGATGTTTACATGGTTAGGAAAACTCATATACACAAAGGCCGACCTTTGAAACCACCATAAAAGTCTCGCAAACATTACATAACAGTCAAACATGCCAAAATATGACGGTTAATCCAACAAGAAAAAGGGGCCAAATAACTTCAAGAAATATCATGGAATGAGCTTGAGTGTTTGAAAAAATCAAGGAAAAGAACAAGGAAGGCTCTGAAATTTGAGTGCAAGCCAAAATTTTGGAGGGTGTTGCAACAACTACAACACTTGGCAACACACTGGTTGAACTCCAACTTCTCTATCTTAGTTAGTTTCTTCTATGTAGGGCCTTGGTTCCTCAGGGAGTATCGATTCATCATGAAAATCACTTTGATCTTCCCACTTACGCCATGGGCATACATGGTCCCATATATAACTTCTCATTTGAATAAAACATAAGATTCAACATAATCACAATATTTCGAGTTGAGAAGGGTAGTTTAGCTCGCGAGCTTAATATTTCAATAGTATGATTTTTCATCTCTGGTGTTGCTCTACTACGAGCAAGCCTGGACAGTACCCCAATGGAGTCACACAAGAACACAAACATTGCTCTGCTGCCAGTGAGCCTTGACAGTTCCCCGACAGAGTTGCTTCCTTCACCTCTCTTCGTAGAAAACCTCTCCCTTCTTTAAGCTTTATTTATTTATTTAAACAGAACTGTGCATCGACACTTATTTATTTTGGGGCGGAAGAGGGATCCAAACTTATTGAGAGAATAAGAGGTTGTTCCTTCAGAGAAGCATATAGAGACCTCTGATTTAGGTTTTCTCATTTTGATTTCCCCCCTTCTCCATTTCTACTAATTGGATAAGCTTGAGAACACCAGCTTAAAAACTGAGTATAGACATGAGGTTTCTGGAATAGCCATGGGTTCATGTTTGGACCAAAAATATCCTAACAGATGGATCATATTTTCCGTCGAAACTTCATTGACCAAAAGCTATAACCAACATAAGGAAGATAGACATAAGGCTAGCCAAATGCTGCAGTGTCATAATACTCTTTAGATTTTAGCCACACACATACATAGAAGCCACAATGCAATCAGGCACAACACTTATTCACATGACATGACCAAAACAAAATTCAAGAAAAGAAACAAATAGAAAATAACAAAAGATTATGTACATAGTGAGGGGCACAGACCCAAATCTTCATTGAAAATATGTTTTAGTCTTGGCCATTGATAGGGAGGGAGTCAATCTTCTTGTCAACTGATTGAAGGTGATACTTGTGCTAGCCAAGATTCTCATGTACTATGTATGGTCCAATCCACAGGGACTAAAACTTAGTGTGTTTGCCTTTGTCCTCATGGGATTTATCCCACTTTAAGACTAAGTCACCCACACTAAAGATGTTTTTCCCTGCATAATTCCTGTCAAACCACCTCTTGATACGACTATGGTGAAGTAAAAAAATTTCTTTAGCTTTCAACCTTTCTTCCTGTAGCTTGTGAAAAGTGTCCATCCTACACTGCACTAAAAGACATGGCTTGCCTTGGGACTCTTGTGATAGTTGGAGAGCGGGAAAGTGGATGTTCGAAGGGAGAATGTATTATTTTTCGTATGCTAGGAAGTAAGGGGAGGTGTTCAGAGGAGTCTTAGGCATGACTTGATCATCCCATAAGGCATTCACCAAAGTAGAGTGCCAGTTTCACTATTCAGAGAATATGTTCTTTTTTGTGATATAGATGAGGTTATTGTTTGTGGATTCAACAAGACCATTCCCTCGCAGATAATAATTAGTTGAATGTTTCAATATAATACTGTTTTCCAATGAAAAATCATAAAGTATTAAAAATGAAAAATATGTTTCATTGTCAAAAACAAGTGACGTAGGAACGCCGAACCTGGAAATGATGTTATTCTGTAGAAAGCTAATGACTTCTTGATCATTCAATTGCTTAAGCAAAACCGCCTTTGACCACCACGTGAAATAATCCATAGCAATTAAAATATAACAATGTTTCTTTGATGAGTGTGGGAAAATTTCCCGAATGATATCCAAGCCCGATTGTTGAAAATTTTCTTCCACTGCAATGGGTTGCAGTGGGGCTGCTAACTTCTTATTTCTGTCGGCACACCTTTGAGAGACCAGACACTTGCGGGCATAGGCATGAGCATCTTTAAATAATGTAGGTGAGTAAAATTTGGCTTGCATAACCTTATTTGCTGTAGTTTCCTCCAAAGTGTCCCCTGGTTGGTCCATCGTGGAGATCACACAATACCTTTTTTGATTCGTGCACATCCAAACACCCGAGCAATACTCCATTGTGGTGCTTTCTGAACAACACCCCATGCACCAAATGATATGATACTTCTTTAAGTTGGAGTGCCCCCTTCTATTGTGTGGAAAAGTGAGAGGGCACTGTGCCATGCTCGAGGTGTTGGCGCACATCCATGTACCAAGAGTTCATGTCTTTATCGGGGGAGGCTCACTCAATATTGTACATTTCAATCTCTTTTCCCCATCCCGCGAGCTCTTCTTCTTCTTCTTTCGTGTTTATTGCTTCTGCTACTAATTGGAAAAGACCATGACCCTTAATTGTGTGAACTAGCTTGATGTCTAGATCATAATATTGTAACATGGTCATTTGATTTTCCATCCTATCACCTATCTCTTGTTGAACAAGCACTGACCTGACTTCTGGGTGTGGCACAAATATAACACAACAATTCTTTAACAGATAGGGTCTAAAGCACTTTACTGCCTTGTACACTGCATAAGCCTATTTTTCCATGGCGGGATAATTAAACTCTGGTCCTTGCAGACTTGTGCTCTTGAAGGAGATAGGCCATTCATTATTAAACTCATCTTTATGAGTAAGTACAACAACAAAAGTGGTATGAGAAGCAAAAGTGTGAGAAATAAATCTTTACCGAAGTATGGGCTGTACAATGTGGGTCCTTCTGATATAGCTTGTTTGATACAGATGAACGTGCCCTTTTCCCTTTTATCCCATTTGTAAACTATGTCCTTCTTCACCATCTCTTGTATTGGTTTAACAATCTGATCATAGTCGGAGATAAACTTGCGGAGGAAGTTAATATTTTCCAAGAAACACTGCATGGCTTTCTTATTCATTGGGGAATCTGCATGATAGTCCTGACCTTGTCTGGGTCTACATTGATTCCACTTTTGGAAATGATGTGTCCCAAGAGATTACCCTCAAACACCGCAATATACTCTTCTTTGGGTTCAAGGATATCCCATATTTGTGGCATCGCTAACAAATATTCATCAAATGGTGCAGGTGGTCTGATATCTATTTTGGAGAATATTGTTACATCATCGAGAGAGACCACTATGCTCTAGACAATGAGCCCACGGAAGGTGATTTTCATTTCATTTTGGAATGTTTCATCAACGTTGACTAACCCAAATGACATTCTTCAAAATGTAAACATGCCCCACTTCATTCTAAAGGTAGTTTTTAGCTTGTCAGGCTCTGCCACCAGAGCCTGATTGTATCCTGAAAATCCGTAAAGCAAAGAAAAAATCTCGGACCTTGATATTGTTTGTAGTATTTACTCCATGGATGGCACAGGGTAGTTATCCTTGTTTGAGGTGCAGTTGAGATTCCGAAAATCTACACACAGGCGGATCTTCCCAAACTTATTCCTCACAGGAACCAACTTTGATACCCACGTCGAATGTCGCACCTTGTATATGTTTCGAGCATCCAACAATTTTCTCAACTCCTTTTGTATGAGGGGCTCAAGCATTGGATGAAATTTCCTTAGTTTCTATTGAAATGGATTGGCCCTTTCTTTGATTGGTATTACATGCTAGATTATTAACGTGTCATATGTCTTTGTAGAAATTTTGAATAATATGACACTTATTCACAGAGATTATCCTGATTATACACTATTTGCAGAATCATGCATAATACATAACCTCCTCTATGTTGATCATCAATTTAGTAGTAAAAAGAAACAATCACGAATATAGAAGCATCAATCACACATATCAACACAGTATATCACGGGGAAAGCATCTCGCTAAAAACCCCAAACTATCTGTATATTATATTGATTGAGATCATGTAATAGTACACAGTAAAATACTAGCTCCACCTGTTACACACAATACAGCACATATCTGAATCAATCACTGGCTCAAATCACCTCTGCTGCTTGCCTGCCTCCACTGCGCAATCCTGCATAGAGAATGGATGAGAATGAATGAACCAAACTCGTATTTCCCTTGTGTAACACTATGCAATCCTCATTGGAAACTCAATCCCACTGATTGTGCAAATCACATGCACAACTATAGTCACAACTGATAGCTGTCTTGCCCTTTCACTTACCTCTAACACTTGTCTCCACTGA
>APFE031239982.1:0-15456 GCA_000404065.3 Pinus taeda | reverse complement strand
TTATGTATTGTGTATGTTTTCCGCAATAGTACATGATCAGGATAATCTCTGTTGAATATGTGTTAAATTATTCAAAATTTCTACAAGGTACACTTACAATAGGTTCGAATACATACCATGTGTTAATGAATGCAAAGTGCTCATGTATGTCAATGCTTGCCAAGGTCTTCTAGGGCATGCAACCACATGCTAAGGGAGTGTTATGTTTTGCTAGGGCATGCCAATGTGTGCTTGGGAACCTTGGTCATGGAAAAATGTTCTAGGTACAAATGTAGCAACCCAAGTTTTATTTTCCATGTAAATAATCAAACCAAGGTCATGAGACACGTATTCCAAGCTGAATGGAGGGAAAAACATTATAATGGGAATCACTTGTGGCTTATTATTGGATGTGGAAATAGGTATTGACATTGGCAAAAGAAAAAGACAATGAATGGAAATTAATTAAAGAAATAAAGGAAAATAGGAGAAAAGGAAGATGAAGAGACAAGAATATGCATGCAAAGGAAAATTAAGGAAAAGGAAACAAAAGGAGAGAGAGAACATTCTATGCTTCTCGTAGCTACTCTTAGTTAATTTGAATCACTTCTTGGTTACATGAGGAGCATTCGAGCATTCCCTTGGATATTGAGGCTATCTCACTTGGACTTCGAGAGAGAAAGCACTTGGACAAAATTAAGAAAGCAAGAAATCAAGAAAAGGAATTCATGGGAAACAAAGAAAAAGGTTGGAAAAGCAGTTATATAAGGAGAACATTGTAGGTAACAGGTTGCATGTGTGATTTCTTCTTGCGATTTGAATCCATGGTACATGGATTTGTTTATTAGATACTTTGTTATCATTGGCATGATATTTGCCTAGATTGAAAGTGTTCTCAACCTTGCCTTGCAATTTCCTGGATACATATGATCTAGTGAGTTCCCTGTTTTGGTTAAGCTTTGGATGACTGGTATATTTTGGATCCTAGTTGATGTGGTCCCAGGAAAATTCCCAAGGGTTGAGGGTGGAGATGGTGTTTCTCCTGGAACTTTTGGTGGATGAGTGGAGATATGAAAATTCATCTTGGTTTGGTGAAGAAAGTCAGAGGCATCCAAGCTTGTTTTGGTGTTAGTGATTTCTAGACCGATTTAGGTGAAATCACTATGGTTGAGGGTAGAGTTGGTTTAGCCTCTTGATTCCCTGGTTGGTTTTTTGTTTGTTGTATCCCATGTGATGATCCCACATTCATGTTTGGAATATGACATGGGCATGATTGGCTAAAATAATATATGGTTCAACCCAATCCATGGTTGGGTTATGTGTTGAAGTCCTTGACTTGGTTGACTTTATGAATATGTTATTATGTGTTATTTCTCATTGAGATCAATGAGTACATGTATTGTTTATTATGTTGATTTTATGACTAGTTTGTCTTGAATTCATTTTGGCTAAATGTTGGTTATAAGCATGGAATATTCTTGTTGTATAATGCTCTCTTGTTATGTATCTTTCTTATGGCTCAATAAATTATTGAATGTTATGTGAATGCATGGGATAACTAGTGTTTGATGAAGCTATCTTGAGAGGGCATTGATCCATCTTGATGGTTATCTGATGAAGCTAAAGAAACAATGAATAGATCTGCATTCATGACTTATAGCTACTATGTTTACCATGTGTTTGATGAAATGTTTATCATGTGTTTGAAAAGTTTGGGCAATATCTTAGCCTTAGTATTTATTCTGCAAACTTATTATCGTCATAGGTTGGATTATGGATAGTTCTGTGTTGTTCTAGGTAGTTGGTTTGTAGCTAACCCTTAAAATTCAGAATAGGGCTTCTAGTCACAAACTCTTAACTAAGAAATCTTGATTGTAACTACATGGAGGAAGGCTTATGTGTGCAACTAGATCCTTATGGCCTGCAAAAATATGAACTATGAAGTCAAGAAAAAGTAAAGTTCCAGCTTAGGGGAAGATCGCTAGGGGTTGTTGCCTAACATATGGGTGATCAGGTATCCCCATGAGGTTGTTGTAAGTTTTCGATTAGTAGACCCCACTTCCATAATTGGAACTTGAATGTCAGGTCATGTCATAGTAATTATCATCTCATGTTTACCTTGGAGAGCTTGTAAGAGTAGGTAAATGTGGGATGGGGTTGTTAAAACAAATATGTTTCAAGACATGTGAGGTGCTAAGGAATGTTAGTGTGTGCCAAAGCATGTCAAGATGTTCCATAGGAGTCTTGAGGATTGCTAGGTATCTCCCATTAATAGAATTAGTTGAGCATGATTATGTATTAAATAATATGGTTCCTACCACACTAGTGGAACTTCATTTAAAAAGAATTTTCTAGATAATAAACCTAATAGATATGAATCATTTCTTGATTCATAAGAAAATTATATTCTCAGTACTTGAGGGAAATCAAACACACTAATCACTTCTTAACAAATTGATTGACTCTAACCACTATGGATTTGGACACACAATGAAAAAGGCTCCATAAAAATGGTCATAAATGATTATCTTTTGAAAACAATATAGAAATAGTCACATAACATCATCAAAAACTCATTGGAATGATCAATGATGATGAACATTTTTTGACCATCACCAAAAGTAACCAAAAAGAGCATTGGTGAGGGCCAATAAAAGATTGTCACTAGAAGTGTCACCAAAGAGGGAAGTAGTGATGGGCCTTTAACAACCCTCACCAAAAGTGTCATTGAAAATGAATTTGGTGACAAAACTTAAAGGATTGTCACTATATGCACTTACAGTGATGATTTTTTAAGGACCGTCACCATATGCAACATTGGTGATCAACCTTAATGGTTTGTTACAGGGATGAGCCTCACTAATGACCTTTTTAGTTGTAGTGTTTTGCTAGGTGTGACAGTGTTTTCAGCCTAACTTTGTCATTTCCTGATAGCCTTGATGAGATAGGTTCTCATACATCAATTGATATGGATTGCCATATGGATTCGAATTTCAATGGGGTGGATCTTCAAAGTGAAAAACACATGGCCTAGTGGTCCTTGAACCAGACTGTGGATCACAGTAAAGCCACTAGCCTAGGAATCCTTGCTATTGAATTGCGAGGTATACGATAAAGACAAGAGGTGGATTACTCTCCATTGGGCCTAGTAGTCCTGGGATGGGATGTACGGTAAATCCTGGAGAGTGGGTCTTGGTGTATGGCCTAATGATCCTTGGATCAAACTATGGATTACGATAAATCCCGAGAGACTAGGAGGCACTCAAATTCCTCACGATTTAGGTGGAGAATTCCAGTAGCATCCATGTTTGTTTGGTTCTTTTCAGTTGGTTATGAGTCCCACATTCATGCTTGGAATATGGAACTTGGGTGATTGGCTGAAGAGAAATTTGGCTCAGCTAATCTATGGTTACGTGGAAAGTGTTAGTCCCATCCTCGGTTAGTTTCTACATTCATTAATGAGAAATTCATCCCTTTGGTTTTCATGTGTAAATGTACTAGTTTATATGTGGATTCTATGGCTAATGTATTTATGGTATTTCTATTGTTACTATGATGGTTATGTATATTTTTTATGACAACATCTATTTATGGCTCTAATCATATTTTTACTTGAAAATGAATGGACAATGCATCTATAACCTAATATATGTTAATGCAACAAATGAAATGAGGGAACAATGGCTCTTAGAGATTCTCAAATAAGTACGAGATCCCTATTCTTAAAACTTTTGTTTACACCTATGGATTACATGTTTGTGATATGTTTGGTGAAATGCATGTCATGACTAGTAAGGGTTTGGTTAAGGGCTTGTTCAACTATTTGATTTTGCATCATTGTTTCCCTGTTATTTTATTGCTTTGAAGATGTCATTCCATTATGGGAAGTGGCTTGGGCTTTGGGCCTGAAAAAGTGGCTCAAATCCTGGGGACGCTGGCACAAACCTGGGAAAAGTTAAAATAATACTAAATACACTCAATTTAAAAGAATTTACAATATCTTATAAACTATATAATTTAATATTATTTCTTAAACATACTTAAAGGGTAGTCCATATCATAAAAGTTGAAATACATATTAAAACAAAAAACTTCTATAGCACCCAAAAACTTTAGAGAACTTAATATTTATATTGATGTCGATACAAAATAGAGAGATACAAAAATTACTACTTATATTAAAGAAAGTCTTGCAAAATTCAAGAAGCTTAGAAACCCAATATTTGATACAAACTCCAACACTAATTCTTCTTGCAAAACCAGTAATTTGGAAAATATCTTTCTTAGTGCATTTGGCTCTAGATACACAGAATTTCTAATAATGATCTTGAACATTCCTTTTATAACGCACTAGGAAGGATTTGGAAACCCTGTTAAAAACTCAACATTGTCCTACAACTTGAGAAGACAAAAAGTAAACATGACTTTGACAACACAACTAGATAGTCACATGCCAACTATCATGGTATTATTATATAAGACCCACCTACTTCACTTTGCTCAACTAGTAGGAGGTATCATGTCATCTGGATCATCTTCTTCTAGATCTGAGCCATATTCCATGATATGATAAGAGAAACATCTTTCAAAAGGACTCTCTTGTAAGCACTCAAGAAATATTTCTTCAGATATGGGATAGCCGGAAAAAGTGGATTTTATTTGGAATCTTGGTTCCTCATGATTTGGTTTCCGATCAAGTGAAGATACTTTGGTACTTTCCAATGTAATAGCAAACTTGAAGCATAAGTTAAATCGTGCAACATCTTTCAAATCTGACTGAAGAACTACGATTAAATCCACATCTTTGAGGCTTTCATCAGTGCAAGGAACATATTTGGCAATAAATATTTCAAACAAAGAACTCCATGGATTGTTCATCAAAAGGCTACAATCAAAGCCAATAGTGACTTCTTTAAGAAACTTAAGAAAATTTAATAAAGAAGACCAATCATCTATATGTGCCTTGTAGAATTCCAAATAAACCCTTCCATTGTCACTTTTATCTATGTAGGTGGTGCAATATCCTTTGCTTCTCCATTCTTCTGTGTTATCATATGAATTGGATTGATAAGCCCATTTTTCAAATATTTTTTCTTGAATTTCTGTTGGACATGTCATGTCTTTATTCTGCAAGACCCAAAATATGTGGATTCTCTTGCTCTCTTGATTCTTGCTTGCTTGTTACCATTTTCACTAGCTTGATTGACACTTGAAATTCCCTAGTTAAGAAATCAATAAGAGCTTGCTTGCTACCATTTTCACTATCTTGATTGGCACTTGAAATTCTCTGACTAAGAAATCAATAAAAACATTGTTATTACGTACTCTATAATCAAACTCAATATCAATTTTTTCTAACCATAAATTCCATCTTATCAATTTGTTGTTTCCTATATCCTTTATATTTTTAGATGTGAAAAATCTATGCACATCCATTTTCATTATAAATATTTCCAAAAACAACCAAAGAAACTAAATATCTTTAAAGAAACTAAATATCTTTAATGATAACCAATTTTTTAAAATAAATAAAATAATAGTTCAATTAATCCCACTAAATTATCTAAACAAGTAGTCTAAAAAATTCTTTAAATTCTTAAGTAATTAACTTTGTAAAAATTACTTTAAAAAAACCTCATCACTTCAAATATGTGATCCTTTTTCCTTCACACATACTGTGTGGTTTTAACTTCTCTCAGGATATTGAGGTCTATTCAGAAAATCTGTTCAGACACATGATGTCTATTCAGAAAATCTGTTTATGTTATCATAAATACCACTGTATAAACTTTAGAGTAGTATTAATCAAAGCTGCAAATTCTTTAATGCAACGATAAAATAGAACCTAATTGATAAATCAAAATTACAAATCATCTAATAAAATGAAAAACCATTTTTTTAATTAATGTTTAAAACTAGCATTTGCAGCAAATGTTGCAAAAGAAACGCCGTAAGGCATAAATTGAGGAACAATCACTACATGGGAATGGGAAAAATCTAAATGAGATGCAAATATGTAGCAGAAATGAAATTCAAAAAAGGTAAAAAGCCGTAACATAAGAGCCGTAACATAATTTCAAAAAAGGTAAAAGAGAAACAGAAAATAACTATTTGGAAAAGAACATAAAAGTAAAAATGAACAGCTGAATAAAGATGAGGGTCTCTTGTTGACTTCCATTTCTGTAGAAAAATTCAAAGAATTTTATTATAACAAGAGAAATATTTAAACACAAAGGCATGTAAACCATAAAAATGCAACAAATCATCAACACATAGGAACATTAGATATTAGGTGGAAAACCCAACTGGGAAAAACCATCATTGTTTTTGTCTTTGTCTTCTTTTATTACAAATAAATTATCTTATTACATCTTGCATTGGCACACACTCTTACTAGTGTGCAAGCTCGTTCCTACTAGAGGCTACCACCTCCTCTTGTTTCTCCACCTACCACTAGAAGGAAGCCAGTACTCCATGATCAAATTTACCAGCTACCACCAAAAGGAGACTACCACTCACTATTCAAATTCACCGGCTACCACTAGAAGGAAGCTACCACTCCTTAACTTAAGGACAGAACGTGACCACATTTTAGAATCTTTCATATTAGATCCACCTAACTCAAACACAGCTCAAATCCTGCAGGCCACATTTCATCCGATTTTTTAAACTAGACCCACATATAACATTATGCTCATCAATCATGTTTACAAAACAATCAACAATAAGTAAATTTTTTTTCTCAAAATATAACTGCATACACCATCAATCAACCATCAAATTCACTGTATCAATCTCTTCTTCTATTAAACATGTGTATCCAATAGCAAACCCGTCATAAACCCTAGTAGCATCAAGTTCGTTGCTCAAATGTCAACATAAACTCTCTCAGCAGTAACCAAATCAGCTATTAGCAAGCCATAGCCACATACATCAACAATCAATCAAAGTCTTTGTTCATACCATCAATACTTATGATCCATCAACAACATACAACCATCAAAGGACATCAATGCCAAACCCTAGTACGTCTCAACCAACATCATTCATACATGACCCAACTCCTCAAATTGCAACATAACTATATCATCAATATGTATTCATAAACCCTAATCAACATTTTAGATCAACCATATTATTGTCTTTGACACCAACATGTCAATGTGAAACTTTTATTTGTTCATTAATGTAGTCAAAACTATAGCAACCACATTGTTCCAATTATATTGATCTCAATAGCATAAAAATACCAACCATTATGATCATCATCAATGACAAACCCTATAATGTATTGACTTAACACATTTTTTGCTACAAACACTAGCTCATCAATCCAACAACATATACACAATGTACTAATAGTGACAACTCAAATCTAGTAGCAACATGATAGAGTAATACTCTCCCTTAACTCACCAAGCCCCAAAACAAACAATAGTACAACCACTATCAACAAATGTTGTCTCACATTAACATACCAAAATCACAATGACTCTATCATATTTCTACATAATATATCAATGATACACAACAACAAACTCATGGTAACATCATCACAAGCATAAAATGTCAATATTGTAATAAGAACTCTTTAAATCATGGGGGCTTCACCGGGAGAGAAATATCATACCACGTGGGTTCATATTGGGGGATATATATTCAGGGAAAAATGACATAATATAATGGGGGATATATAGGGGGTAAAGGGTTTTTATATTGACAAATATAGAAAATGGAGCTTAAAGTTAATGAAAAATTTTTAAGGGGTATAAAAAATGTAAATGAAAAAATGGATATCTACAATATCTAGTGAAAGTAGGGGTTTTTTAAATTGGGAAGTTGTATTGGGTTCATATTGGTAGGGGGTTAAATGATATGATTTTTAGAGGGATTTTCCAATATGTAGTCAAATTAAGGGCATTTTTTAATATGCCACAAACACATATGATATGTGAATCCCCCATGCTCTAAATCTAATCTTTGTCCACTACAGAAAAGTAACAACAACCCTTGCATTCAATCTTTGTCATTAATCTTGCATTCAACATCTTTGTCAATAATGTGAACAAGGCATTATAACAACACAATAAATAACCATACTTAATTTTTGTCTTCAACCCTACATGCATTATCAAGGGACAAACAACAACATTAAACTCATCAAATTCATCGGCGCATTGGCTTCAATCCTGCATATAGCCTCAGAGGACAAGCAACATCATACACATTAGATTCACGAACCTCTGACCATGAATCTCATACTTTGGACATAAGAACTTTATGGAGACACAACCATGCACTTTGAGCTTTTATTGAAGTGAGAAGCACTCACGGTGGAGATCATTATTTCCCACTTGTGTGGGACGTTTTTGGCATTTATGCTATGTTTTTGAGCTATCATAAGGTCGGCTTGTGACCTTAGACTTGTTGAATGCTTAAACAAACTTGTTTTAGGGTTTTTCTTGTAAAAATTATGGAAATAAGGCATGTTAGCCCTCATATAAATGGAGGCCTTATTTCATTTATTACCATCATCATCATTCATCACACTCTCCTCTCTATGGAAGTGCATACTAGTCCTTGTCTCTTCTACTTTGCCAAAATGTTATCTTTAAGGTGTGAATGCTCTTGGAGATGGTATCTTTGCTTGAGGATTGTTTCCTTAGATTGATTGAAGTAATTCTTATGGAAAATTTTGTATTTTTATCCCATATTTTCTATATTTTGCATGTTGTATAGTTAGGTTTCTACATGTTCCATGATATAAATTGCTAAATTTATCTTGAAATCTTTCTCCTTTATCATATGTAAGATTCTTTTTTTTGGAATATTTTGAGAGAACTCCAAGTGTGCATCTCTTAAATCTAAAATCTCCTCTCACAAGGAAGCCACTAGGGTTAATGAGTGGATGCCCTAGTCATCCTACCCGCTTCAACAAAATTGTTCTCATTGGATTTGCCCTAGAAGGCTCCATTTGCCCATTTAGAACAAGGCACTAGTCATAGTGGTATTGATCAAACCCTATACCTTAACACATTTCTCCTTGTTTCTTAAACTCTAGATATTTAGGGTCAAGGTTAGGGTTTATGCAAAATATTGTTAAAAAGTAGTTTATTTTTGATGTATCGTTGCTCTTTATGTATGAGTTGCATTTAATAATTATCCAAAAGCAAAATATTGCACTTATTGCATGTTAAACCCTATTTATAGAGCTGACATCATCATTTATATATATATATTTTTTTATGCATGTTTCAAACATACCTAGTTCCTTAATATTCAATTGAAGGTCATGTTCCTTTGTTGATTTAGCATTGAAAATACCTTTTCTTTTGGCTATTACATGGCATTGCTTGCCCTATCACTAAAAATATGCAAAACCCTAACTGATAATAGTCCTATATTTCATTTAATTGCTCTAAGGATAGTCTCTGAACTCTAGTAAAAAATATATAAGCCCTCTAGACTCTATCAAGATTTTATTATTGAATCCTTTTAAGGAAGCCTCCCTTGTGGTTGAGTACCATTAAACATTTGGAGAAAGGCTATCAAGGTGATAGCAACAACCAATATCTTGTTGCTTTGAGGTCTACACCTGTCTTGTAAAACTTTGCACTAGGCATGTTAGATTTTGCGGCGACAATGCCCACTCGATTATTAAGACAATTGCATAGAAAATATGCCATAATTATTATCATCATGATAAAGAGGAGAAATAGGGTTTGGCTTTGATACTTTTAGATTGATTATTTGAATTATTCAATCACGTGAAAGAAAGTGCCCAAAGTTCGTTCTCCTATTATTAAAATTAAATACCAACCTATTCAAAAAAAATAATCAAAATATAAGTAACAAACACTTCTAGAGAAAGGGAAGCTCCAAAAAATGTGATAGTTGATCTTCTATTGTTCAATAAATTGGACAACAAGTTGACCCTTCTTCGCACCAATTTCTAAGAGTATCCATACAGATGAAAGCTTTG
The DNA here is from genome assembly GCA_000404065.3 of Pinus taeda. Classification (NCBI taxonomy): domain Eukaryota; kingdom Viridiplantae; phylum Streptophyta; class Pinopsida; order Pinales; family Pinaceae; genus Pinus; species Pinus taeda. The sequence goes on along the minus strand of APFE031239982.1, from coordinate 5,495 downwards.
TCAATTTGCATAACAATCAACCCAACATTGCATTTGGAAGACATATGAGTGAGAAGAGTGCTCCCTTCCCACTAACCAAATCCGAGAGGAAGCATCTTCAAGGGTGAGTGCCTCCAAATAGATTTGGTCATTCCAATATTAAATACACTACCACAAATTCTACAACAAAAGTAAAATAACAAACAACTAAGAGAAATTGCCTTCTCTAAAGATGGCATAAATAGCAAATAATAACAATTATCCCTAAAAAAGAACAAATAAGAAAGAAGATTGATATTAATATATAGATCATTACAATAGCATTACAAAAAAAAACCCACCAATTCCGCAATATGACTTCAAACCACCATGAAACATGGTGAAAGATAAAGCCTTGCCACTATCCATATAATATCACTTATGTAATAGGTAAAACCACTGAAATTGAATAAGAGCTGCAACCAACTTAAATTCATCGCAGATAAAACCTTGCCACTATCTATACAATATCACTTATGTAATACGTAAAACCACTGAAATTGAATAAGCCCTGCAACCAACTTAAGTTCATCTTTTTTAAAATCCAACAAGAACATGTACCATTACAAAGAAGTTTAATTTATTAGATACACATCTTGAGTTCCATTTTCCCACCAATCTCGCAATAGTTGATATCCAGATTGACTGACATTTAAAATCTGATGCCTAAAGGAATAGTTGATTTTAAGAGCTATACAATTATGTACTTTTCTACCAACAATGCCATAAAATCTGATGCCTAAAGGAAGTTGTTTTTAAGAACTATACCATGATGTACTTTTCTACCAACAATGCCATAGAAAATTAACTAGATTTGTTGTACTATTACAAAGTAATTTTATGCTATAAATTGACAAATATTTCATCCAACAATAAAATTGTTATACCATCATTTCCTTTTACACATGATTAAAATTAATATAGCAATTTTACAAACTGAATGGCACGACAAAATGCCACAAATAACTTCATTAAAGTCAAGGCAAAAATAGTTGTTGCCAAGCGCACTAATTTCAAATATTTGAAATAATTTTGGTTTTGATTTTAATCCCAAATGACTATTTTCTTACATCAAAGTTCCAAATACTCAACTTTATGATTTCTATTTTTTATGATTTTTTTGAGATGTTTATAAATTTTGAAAGTCAGTTTCAAATACAGAATTGAACACTGAGTTGTCATTGCCAAGGCTTCATACATTTAAACCATCACTTTGTTTAGAGTATTGGCAAAATGCTAAAAATAAGATAAATTTGGCATTGCAATGTTTACCCAAAATATCCAATAAAGACAATGATTGATGTTTTGTACAGAAATCCTTTTTTCAGGTTTTCTTCTTTGCAAAAGAAAAAGCTCAATGCTATTCTTGCAATTTTTTGAAGAAAATAGATGCATATGAGGAGTTGCTCATCCAACCGAATACATGGCATTGCTCATGTTTTGCAAAAGTATGTCAGTATAAAGTCTCTCTCCACATTTACAATATATATCTGTCTTTTTCCTATCATCTGATGTTTGGCTTCATTGGAATGCGTATTAATTCAAGAACCATGGGCTAAAAATCGAAGAGAACATCATGTCATCCAGTATGAGTTAGTTGCCTAACCCTTGTAGAAAGAGGCAAGCAGTTCATTGAAAAGGATGAGCACCAAACTGTCCATATCAACCAGAATTTTCAAATCATTAGTTGCACACAATCGTTGAAAGGCTACAAAACTCGGTGCAAGATATATTAATGACTAGGTAATAATAAAACAGGTTGTCTCTAGTTTTTTAACTGAATCAAAACTCAATTACTAAGACTTGATGAGTATATTTTAAAAGCTGCCATCTTCATCTAATATTTAGATTTGTACTGAAGCACTCTCACCACCTGGTTTTGAAGATATTACAAGTCCCTAGACTCACAAAGTTCTGTCCCATCTTGAACATGCAAACAAAGCCAAAGTTGTCTGAAGTAATTGCATATCATGGCAACACTACTACTTTTAAGAGTTTTCTCATTTGCAATCAAGCTGAAGAAATGATAATCTCTCTTAATGTTTCAAAAATCAACAGCAAAGACAAATATGACCATGCTCAGTGATTTCTCATCTTTCATAGAGAATCAAGAAAAGTACGTGTAGAGCTACAAGTTTATGATACAATTTGTACAGGTGTTGCAACCAGTCTCTCAAGTAGCACTTGAAAGATCAATCCAGTTTGACATGTAATCAGTATGAACAAAAAGATGAACTTTTTACTTCTGCCTGAAATTCTCCTGTTTGTCATCTGGCTTACAGAATGCCGTTCCTCCCTGTGTAGTAGATAAAGTAACGAGAGTGCTTGAGACATAGGTAGATATTCTATTGAAAAGTTTAATTATCAATAATAATCACGTGTTTCTCAGCTAGTCTATGTTTTGAAATAGATCATAACTTACAAACACATATTGTAGATGTCTTTTCGACGCTTTTGAATTTCGTCACTCTTGAACCAATCTTTGGTGAGCTGGAAACAACAATTTTCCTGGTTACATCTAAATGTTGTGTCCAGACTCCAAACAACAGATTTCATTGAAGGGAAGAAATAGAAGATATATCAATACTTACAAAATAAGGATAACAACCATTAGATATGCTGAAATTCTCTGGAGCCGATTGCAAAAAGAGATCAATGAAATGGAGCAGGAAAACGCCACAGTCATTACCATTTGTCTCCTGAGGCGCCTGCAATGAATGTCACATTAAATGATCAGGTTGAGTCACTTTTGTGACAGAACATGAACATGAAATGGAACCAAACACAGATACAATTTCTAAAGATACAATCAGTAAGAATTTATTACTTCGGGAACCAAAAGAGGGATCTTTGTAATTATTTTGTCCCCGTCCTGCTTGCCTTCTTCTTTATGAATATCTATGAGGAACCTATAGAAGTTATGTCAAAACATCCTCGTGAACTGGCATATAGGGAAGTTAAATCCTACATGTACACTACAGCTGGTGAACAAGCAAATGACAAAACCCTTGGTTTTCTTTTGAAATTGGTAGGACCGACTTGTTTTCATAAACACCAAAAACAAAAGGATAAATTTTGAAGGATAAATAACGGAACAACTGGCAACAATTAGGTTGTAAAGGACAAAGTAATGTGCCAAGAGTTCATACTCACTTTCTTATCAGGGGTTCAAGCCGATTTGGATTTGTTTCCTTCAATGAATCCAAAAGCAACATGCATGGTGTCCTTGTTGGGTACCGAAACCCTCTCCAAAATGACAGAGAATCAATAAATTCCAATGGCTCCTACACATGAATGTGAATCTTTCAGACTTTCATTACACAAACACAACTTTCTTTTCTGACTGCAAGGTCACGAGCCACTAGATATCCATCTAAAGATCACAATTGTAGAAAAGATAAGAGAAAGGAAGATTTTTCTCCAAAGATAAACAAAGATTAGAAAGAAGGAAATACATTTACAGTACCAGTGAACTATCGGAATGAAAACGTATTGCGTTGCAAAAATACTTTTTGCCTTCGTCCATTTCAATACGTTGAAGGATAATGCCTCTTCAAGATACATTGAAAACCACAAACAATCCAAGAAAGTACAAGACTTCTGTTTAGCCTCGGGTAGATTCTTCCACAATCGCCTGCACATGGAATGAGATGCACGTAAATTTATTAGCAATACTTGCCATATGACTATTTTTTTATATAAAAAAGGTCAAGAATAAATTCATCCAAAAAAGAATGTATCACTTTTGACTAATTTCAATTTTGACCAATCAACTTTGACTATTAGTAAAATTTGGCCAATATGTTCTGCAAAATTTGTAAAACAGAACGAGCATAAATTTTTGTCTTCACTTGACACAAAGATGATTCTTGTTTGAAGGATAACAAAGATCGGTTAGTGTTCTATGTGTTTCAAGAAAATGCAGCTTTTTCAAAGGGTAGTTTGTTCGCCTTCAAAAGCAGGGCAAATTGACATCTCTTAATAAAACGCAAAACTTGAAAGTAAAGCAAGAGCGAATGCAAGACGATGTAGAAATGAGAATACAGGAGTCACTTCTCTTAGTTTCCGCTGCTTTGGACAAAGTCCTATTCTTTGGGTGCACGACCACCTGTTAAGAACTCTTTTCAGTATAAAACCCGTTAAGATGGACTAAATTCTCTAATGTAGATTGAAGTACTTCAACAAACATATAGTACCAGCAAACTTTACAGAACCAAACGTGATTTAGTTTATGAAACAAACTTTATATAGAAGAAATAAGTTGGTGTCATCTGTTAAACAAAAGGGTAATAGCAGACAGGTACAGACTCTGATTAACATATAGAACCAGCAAACTTTACAGAACCAAACGTGATTTAGTTTATGAAACAAACTTTATATAGAAGAAATAAGTTGGTGTCATCTGTTAAACAAAAGAGTAATAGCAGACAGGTACAGACTCTGATTTGAGATCCTATCGACATTACAGGACATGGGCGTGGAACTGTATGTAAAGGGCCTACAAGATTTCACTTTCAGAGGCTCAAGCCCAGCCAAATTAACAAGAAAAAGAATTTAAAAAAAATTATGGCAAACTGGGATAAGTAAGAATTTACTCCATATATTTGTCAATGATGTTGGTATCGAGGTAATCATCTAGCTTCAAAACTTGATTTCTACGAACTAGTCGCACTCCTTTCTTCTCTGCCCGATTCCTAGAAGACCAGTGTTTACAAGTTTCTTCCCGTACATCGTCAACATAGATTAACAGACCCGTTGGCATGTGTGGAGGATGAATCTTCTCAGTCCCTCTTACACTTGAAGATTGCAGTTGACTTGTTGTGGAGTGTCCATCTTTGCAATCAACGATCATGATTCTACAATTACGAGCAAGATCTCTTTCATTTAATGGCAAATCAAGGGCATACCTGTTCATCCTTTTATTTGTCGGGCGAACAGGGCCCTTAGAAGTGGATTTTCTTCGAACACTGCCGCGCTTGTTAGCTCTAATATTGCCCTATGGTTGAAATCGAAAGTTCACACATTGTTCTAATATTGCGATTTTTGTTACTCTAATTTCTCCTTCCGATTGCCCATACTTCTGTTGGTTTCAGGTAAATTTGAAACTACTCGAATACTAAAAGCTATTGTTGAAATCAAAAGTTGACATATTGTTCTAAGATTGCGATTTATGTTACTGTAATTTTTCCAGAAAACATGTTCAAAAAACTAAGACACTTACATTAACAAAAGTTGTGAGTGATCCTTTCTCACATCAAACCAGGCAACTCGTACTGTAACTTGCGTGGGAGGACAAGGGAAATCATAATGGATGAGCGCAAGAAATGTACACACCATATAATCTGAAATGAAATGAAATTAGTGGAAGGGAATTGCACTCCGTGGTTACAGCTGCCGCTAAAGACACATACCGTTCGAAATATTTCCCTATCGATTGCCATTGATGGACCTCCTCATAGGGGGCAGTGGATTTACAC